>JADIOY010000257.1:0-11261 GCA_018344475.1 Xiuguozyma silvatica | reverse complement strand
CTCCCAGTGCCCAATCAGGCAGTCCCTTCCACCGCTTTTTTTTCCCAAGCAGACTTATCAATTTTTGTTTATACCTAGAGCAGTGAAATACGGTCTGGTCGATGGCCAACTAACACACACATATAATGACGAGCGGAATAGGAATAGTACGCTCAGGGAGCGAGACGTCACTGCCGGAGGCGCTGGCGTCGAGGTTCGAAAATGAGCTCAACAAGTACAGAAACGGCAGCGTTAACGACAGCACTGACAGCCCCGAGAATCACGGGCATGGGTTTATAAGGCAAGTAGGGGACCCGGTGTCGCCGACGAAGCGCCGGTTCCAGAGCTTCTTGAAGAAGTGGAACCGGCGTGAGGACAACAAGGAGGTGCTGTTCAGCGGCACAGCGGCGCGGTTGTCCGAGTACGAGCGGATGGAGTTCGGGGCGCCGGGTTCGTTCGTCACGCAAGGCCCCTGCCAGGTGTACCGGCTGCGGACCTCGAGGGCCAACTTCCTCGTGTGCGGCAAGGTTGTGCACCCGGTGATGAAGGCACTGCGGGTGACCAGGGTTAGCGAGAGGTCGTTTGTCCTGGCGCTGCACAACCCGGAGCGGTTCTGGAAGATGACCGTCAAGGAGGACGGCGACGGGCTCGCCAGCGTGCTGCGCAAAGTGTGCGCGTACCGGGACGAGGGCGGCGAGTACGGCACGGTCGTCGAGGAGGAGACCGAGGAGGAGGAAGCCGAGGAGCTCGTCGAGCAGCGGCTGCAGGCGCTTGCGCGGGCGCGGACAATGCATGTGGAGAAGGCGGAGCTCACTCCGGAGGCCAGCTCGATGGCTACGAGTTCGTCGGCTGTTCTACATGAGATTCCGGTACCAGACCTGAAGCAGGAAGCTGTTGATGAGACTCACCATGTCAGTGAGACTGACCATGTCGGTGAGGCTGACCATGAGAGCAGCGATTCGGATGCCGACAAGACGCTGCAATGGCGTGGGAACAGCGCCGATTCGTGCAAGGCTGCAAGCCCCGGTTCTTCCGACGACGATGCTGACAGGACGATGGCGGCAACAGAAGTCGAGGTTGTTGCTCCGAAGCCGGTGTTTACGAAGCCGACGGTCAGGGCTGCACTGCTCGCGCAGCCAACGCCTATCCGGCCAGCGTCTGCCGACTCTGTCGGCTCGGTGCTGAGCAAGTTCGGCGTGGACTCTGAGGACGATCGGCAGCGCTGGGTGCCTGGTCCGTCGTGGATGGACACGCGGGGTCGGCAGCAGCTCGGCCGCGACATTAGCAAGCGGTTCTCGCTGACGTTCAAGGAGATCCGGCCGACTGCCGCTGCCGCTGCCGCACCTGCGGGCCGCGTCATGACAGGATCCGGGCGGTGGCTGGTGGACGATGCCAGAAAGACGAAAACTACAGAGATATTGAGACAGTCGCGGTCGCGGTACTCGCTGACGACGGAGAAGCCGCCCGCAAAGAAGGCCTCGACGAGGTTCCTGGGACTCTTTTAGCATAGACAGATACATATTTAATGATAGTGCATAGATTATGTCAGCAGCGAGAGATGAATAATTTCTTTTACTCTCTAGGTAACCTTCTTCATGTCGGGAACACCTAGTAGAACACCGGCGTTCACGCCTGGTGTGACGCCCGCGATCACGCCTGCTTTCACTCCGGCGTTCACGCCGGCGACGGTGCACAGCACCGGGGCGACGGGGCCGAGCCAGACGCAGGAGCAGCGGTATGCGGCACTCAGCCAGGAGGCCGAGGCCATTAAGGAGTTGAAGGAGATGGAGCTGCTGCCGATGCTGCTGGACCTGATTGAGAACCTGAAGCTGGGAAAGATCACGCCGAAGGACTTTGACAACGCCGCGGGCCGGATCCGCGTGCGCATCGCCAAGAGCAAGCAGCTGGTGAACCAGATCGAGGGACTGAACGAGACGCCGGAGGTGGGGATCGAGAAGATGGAGGGCCTGCAAAGGCGGATGAACGAGAAGCGGGAGGTGCTGGAGGAGTTTGGAAGGGAGGTGAAGGGTCTGTCGTCAGGTCACTAAAGACCGACCGTCCACCCTTACACTGCATCCATTACCACACTACATTACCACTACATTCATTTCCACTTATATCACAGCATCACAGCGTCACAGCATCACAGCTTCATACTAATCAATTACTACTAACCATGGTAGCATCTGTAGAGACCAATTGTTAGTCCCATACACACTCCAGACGATTTCTCCACATCTCCAGTTTTCCCCAGGGAAGAATCTCCCCTGCACTGTGAGCGAGCCCGCACCAGCTCTCCCCGCCTCGGCTCGAAAATTTTTCAGCCCGTACTTTTCAGCATAACTTTTCAGACTAGTAAAGGGCCATAACCCACCTCCTACAGTTCTTCACCAGCCCCATCAAAAATGTCCACCCCGACCCCTTCACCAACGCAGGGCGACCAGATGAGCGTTTCGGACCTCAGCAAGTCGCTGTCGCCGCTCAAGAACATCGCCCCGCAGGCCACCGCCGGCACCGGTGACGCCCCAGCCCCTAGCTTCTGGTCCTCGAACCCAATCTACAACTTCGTCAACAACGTCGCCACGACCATCTCGACGCACCGCCAGTCGCTGGACCTGATCAACCCAGGCACCATGGAGAACCTGAACAAGGAGGTCGAGAGAGACGTCTTCCTGACGCAGTACGACTTCACCGGCCTCCGCGCCGACCTGTCCAAGACGTTTGCCATGAACCCAATGTTCCAGGTGTCGCACAGCTTCTCCACCGGTGGCCGCTCGCCTCCGTACGCTTTCGCCGCCATGTACGCCGCCGGCGACTCCTTCGTTCAGGGTACCATCGACAACGAGCTGTCCCTGACCGGTAGACTCAACTACGCCTGGGACAAGTCCAACGTCACCAAGCTCACTTTGCAGCTCGCCAACGGCCAGCAGCCAATGGCCCAGATCGAGCAGGACTACCAGGCTGGCGACTGCTCGTTCAACCTCAAGACGCTCAACCCAGACTTCAGCGGCGCTGACTTCCAGGGTGTCATGGTCGGCTCGATCCTGCAGTCGGTCACCCCTAAGCTCGCACTCGGTATGGAGACCGCCTACTCGGCCATGCAGCCAGGCATGCCAGGAGACGCCGGCATCTCCCTCGTCGGCAGATACAACGCCGGCAAGTGGATTGCCTCCGCCCAGATGCAGGCCCAGGGCGCCTTCACCGCCGCCTTCTGGCGCAAGGTCGCCGACAACGTCGAGGCCGGTATCGAGTCCAACCTCGCCACCTCCTACCAGCCAGTCATGGACCCGGCCACCATGACCCCCATTATGCAGGTCGCCTTCGACGCCAACACCACCATCGGCGCCAAGTACGAGTTCCGCCAGAGCATATACAGAGGCCAGGTCTCCTCCGACGGCAAGATCGCCTTCATGCTCGAGCACCGCATCCTGCCAACCCTTGGCCTCACGTTCACCGCCACCATGGACCAGATCAAGAACACCACCAAGATGGGCTGCGGCCTCCAGTTCGAAACTGCCGGCAGCGAGCAGGTCATGATGATGCAGAACGGACTCATCGATGCCAACGGCAACCCAGTCCCAGGCGCTCCACAGCCAACCGCTTGAGTATATAACCTGTCGTGTATGTATCTAATGCAGGTAATGAAGGATAATGTCCACTCCAATGTCCACTCCAATGACAACTCCAATGACAACTCCAATGTCCAAGTCTACTCCCATTTTTCAATCCTCCGTTGTATTTTTCACCCCAGTTTTTTAAGCCCCCCCCCCCCAATTCTCCCCTCTTTATATACACACACACCCTCCTCATGTCCTCCGAGAAAGACCTGTTGCCCGAGCTCGAACAGCAGCTCTACGACATCCTCGTGAAGGAGCGTGCTGTGGAGCTCCCAGAACTCACCACCGGCCCCGCCGGCCCCGCCAGCCCCTCGCTGGAGCAGGTAGAGTTCTACAACGGCCTCGCCAGTCTCGACCAGAAGGAAGAGGCCTGGGAAGGCGAAAGGGAGCCGATGGGCACCATTCTGGCGGCTTCCGTGGGTCTCGTGCTGCAAAACATGGGCCTCGGTAGTGTCACAAGAGGTGCGCTCAATCAGCTCAGCGACTGGGTCGACCTGTACCTGCACACGCTCATTAGAGACATGCACACGCTGACAGAGGTCCAGCGGCGGCGCAGGGCGTCCAAGGGCGACCTCGAGCTGCTGCTAAGGGAGGGATACTTCTCCGTCGACGACATCCACGGAGAGTACCTCAAGACGAAAGCGGCCAGCAAGGGCGTTCAGCGGAGCGCAGTTCAGAACGGCGAGAGAGCGAAGGACGTTTATACGTTGGAGCAAGGAGGCCCGATGGAGCCCGAAGAGCTGTCTGAGGACGACCCAGAGTCGGTCTTTTTCCACGAGCTGCCGCACATCATGGCGTCCTCGAAGAGGCACCTGCGTGGTGCGCCGAAGTGGGTGCCGCAGCTGCCGCCGGAGTATACCTACAAGGCAACGCCGAAGTTTGGCGAGCGCCTGACCGACCCGAGGAAGATGCGTGAGCTGCTGGTTGACGAGGGCCGGCTCGGCGAGAAGGCTCTGGACCACATCATGTCTCGGGACCGTGCCTCTGATGGGGCTGACAAAGATGCAGACGTTGAGATGTCGTCTTCTGACGGCATGGACGAGGAGGGGCTGTCTCCAGAGAGCGCAGTGACCTCCCCAGAGCCACAGCAGTCGCAATCACAATCACTTGCACCAGCAAGTGCACGCGGTATCATTGTCACGAACAAAGTCATGGAGCCGCATCTGCACGACGGTGCAAACAACAAATTCGACGTCGTGGAGTTTGCGGAGAGGCGGATGAAGCAGCTTGAGGAGAGGAAGCAGAAGGAGGAGGAGCGGGTGAGGCTGCGCCAGCAGTCCGAGGAGGCCATGCTGAGCAGGAACCTGGGCTCGTACACCGCCGTCAACAAGTTCCCCGAGGGATACAACGAGCAGCTGGCCAAGTTCTACAAGGGCAAGCTCGAGAAGGTGACTCGTCGTGTTGCCAAGCAGAAGCTTGACCGCGAGAAGAAGAAGGCTGAGGCGAAGAAGCGCCGGATCGCTTCCAACCAGAGCATCGAGGTCGGTGGCAAACCTGTCAAAGAATTTGTCGACGAGGATGTGGACTTTGAGATGGAGTTCAGTGATGCCGAGGCCATTGAGGAGGAGATTGAGGCGCCGCCAGCCCCTGATGGTCCGGACACAGTTAAGCCTATCGTTGCACCAGTCGAACCTCTGGTTGCTCCAGTGGCTCCTGCCTCCCGCTCTGTCTCTCCCCAGACGGTCGGCGCTGCCGGCACCACTGTCGTTCCAGAGCCTCCAACGGACGCGCTTCCTGCCCCCGCGCCGAAACTGAAATTAAAGCTGGGCCGTCCCAACCCCGAAGTGGTGAAGGTTGCTGAGACGGCAGCCCCGACTACGGAAGCAGCAAACGCCAATGGTGGTGCCGCCGAAGGTGCCGCCAACGAATTCGACGTCGACGACCTTGACCTCGACGAGGACGATCTCGAGGATGTTATATAATACCAAAATCAATGTACACTAGACCCTTTACGACCCCTCGTTGTCACCCCCAGTAAGGCCCAAGGCCCATCCATTTTCTGTTCCTCAGACCCTCCTTTTTTTGATGTCACCGATTCCGTGCCCACAGGAAGCGAGGCCGGCAGGGCCCCCTATAAAAGCGTGCTGATCCTCACTAACAAATTTTTTTTGGCCCCCTTAGCACTGCATTAGTGACCTATCCAATGCAGCAAGATACCACGCCGGTCTATCTCCCGGCGAAGCTGCCGTACCCGCTGACGGTTGTGAAGGTGAAGGTGAAGGAAGGCGACGACCTCACCAAGCGGACCCCGCTCGTCACGTATAAATACTGGGACTACGAGCCCGTCCCGCTCAGCAAGCAAGACGAAGGAGATGCTCCAGAGAAGGGCCAGAAAGTCGAGTACGTGGGCACCTACGAGTGCCCTTGCAACGGGCTCGTGCAGAGCATCAGCGTGAAAGAGGGTGACGTGCTCGAGAACAACTCGAAGTCGATCCTCGAGATCCTGGAGCCCTGCACGCACCCAATCCAGTACGGCGGACTTTGTGCGATCTGCGGCAAGGCCGTCGACGACGAGGAGGACTACAACGGGTTCAACGGCAAGGATCGCGCGCCGATTGCCATGGCGCACGGCACGACGAATCTGACGGTGTCCTCGCGGGAGGCTGCCAGCATCGAGAAGAGCTCCGTCGAGCGGCTGCTGCAGGACAAGAAGCTGTCCCTCGTGGTGGACCTCGACCAGACGGTGATCCACGCCACAGTCGACCCGACAGTCGGCGAGTGGATGGCGGACCCGACGAACCCGAACTATGAGGCTATCAAGGACGTGAGATCGTTTTCGCTCGAGGAGCCGGCCATCGTGCCGCCCGGTTACACAGGCCCGCCGCCGCCGCCTAACATCCGGTGGTACTACGTCAAGCTCCGTCCCGGTCTCAAGGAGTTCCTTGAGAAGGCCTCCAAGAAGTACGAGATGCACATCTACACGATGGCCACACGGTCGTACGCTAAAGAGATCGGCAAGATCATCGACCCGGACGGAATATACTTCGGCGACCGTATCCTCTCTCGTGACGAGAGCGGCTCGCTCACTCAAAAGTCGCTCAAGAGACTTTTCCCCGTGGACACCTCGATGGTCGTCGTCATCGACGACAGAGGCGACGTGTGGAACTGGTCGCCGAACTTGATTAAGGTCGTGCCGTACGACTTCTTTGTGGGCATCGGCGACATCAACTCGAGCTTTTTGCCACGCCAGCAGGCCCTGCTGGGTCCTTCGAAGCGCCGCAAGTCGGTGAACATTCTCGAGGAGAAGCTGACGGACGACGGGTCTGAAGACGGAGACGAAGAGGCCATCGAGGAAGAGATCGACGGCGAAGAAGCAGCCGATGCCGAAGCAGAGACTAGTGTCAAAAGTACTGGGGGCAGTGCAGCAGCTGCTGCTGCTGCTGCAGTCACCGCCAACGACACTAGTGCCGAGGTCGACGCTAATAAGGATGATACTACGAACGAAGAGGCTAACGAGGGTGCCATTATAGAAGAAGGGGAGACCACTGAGGGACCGGACGATGAGAGCACCACCAAGATCGAAAAAGTGGTGCCAGAACCTGAATCCGAGTCCAAGAAGAGCTCTCGGCGGCCGTCGGCAGGGGCATCTGTCAATGGCAGCAGCGACACTCCTGGCACCGCGGCCTCGCCAGTGGACCGGATGGTCGAGATGGGCGGACTTCTGGCGATGCAGGCAAGCGAGCGGTCGACGGTGCTCGAGCAGCAGGCCAACGACCGTCCGCTGGCCAAGATGCAGCAGAACCTCGAGAAGATCATCGAGGAGGAGGAGACGAAGAAGACAGACCTCGTCGAGGACGACAAGGAGACACACAACCTTCTGCAGGACGACGATAACGAGCTCGAGACGCTTGGACAGGCTCTTGTGCGGATTCACAACGAGTTTTTCTTCGAAGTGGAGAGCGGCAAGGGCAAGGAGGAGGGCGTCAAAGGTCCCGACGTGAAGGACATCATGAACTCGATGAAGTCAATTGTGTTCAAGAACTGTGTTTTCCTGCTGAGCAGTGTGCTGCCTTTGGGAACTCCGCTGGACTCTGCCGACATTGTGATATGGGCCAAGTCGTTCGGTGCCACCTTCGTTTCGGAGTACAACACGAGCGTGACGCACGTCATCTGCAAGAACCCTGGCACGTTCAAGGTGCGACTCGCAAAGAGTGTGAACCCGGACGTGAAGGTGGTGAATCCGGACTGGCTGTTCAGCTGCATGTCGATGTGGGAACACGTTTCTGAGGAGCCGTACACTGTGAAGGTTGACGGGCTGATGAGCAAGGAGCAGGTGGACAACTTCCTCAAGTTCCATAACAACGTCGGCCCATCGTCCTTTGACGCGACTAACCTGGACTGGGACGACATCGACGACGAGATGCGGGACTTTATGGGATCTGACTACGAGGATGACGAGGATGACGAGGAGGAGGAAGGAAAAGGTTCTGAGAAGCGTCCTGCCGACGACGACGAGTTTAACGATGCTGTTACCAAGAAGCAGAAGAACCCGCAGCTGGAGTCTGAGGAGGCAGCTGACGAGGCCGACGAGGCTGCCAATGAGGACGATGAGGATGAGTACGAGAAGGAGATTCTTGAGGACCTCGCAGATCTTGAGGAGGATGATGGTGATGATGACGATGATAATGACAACTAAACTTCCTATGGTTGTCCGTGTAAACTAGTACGTATTATATACAGCATATAGCCTAATTAGGCAATGTAACAGATTGAAGGAAAAAAAAAAAAGTAGGGGCTAGTGAGTCTGGCAGCCGGAGGGTTCCGGAAAGCGCGTGCGCGACAGGCCAGCGACGTGCGCGGGCGCGCTTGCGAGACACTCACTCGGAGGCTATTTTTACCCGAGCGAATGTGGGTGTGTTTCCCCTGGGGGCGCGCAGAAAAGTGGAAAAAGAAAAATTGGGGGGGAAAACAGTTGGGGCGACACTTCGAGGGGCCAGGCAATTGGCAATTTTCTCGGCCTCACCCAAATTCTTTTACCTGTTTAACTATATACTCCGCTTTGATATCTGCCAGCATGGACGTGACGGACGTGACGAACCAACAGGAGACCCCGCAGTTTATCCTGGCGATCACGCAAGCGCTTGTGACGGGCTGGTACGGCCTTCTGCACCTGTTCTCCGAGATCCCCGGCGGCATCTGGCTTCTCAACTATATCAAGGCCTCCCATAAGAACGACCCTTGGCGGACCCTGCTTGAGGTGCTGCTGGCGCTCGTGGCCATCCGGTACTTCTTCGCCTCGAAGTACTCCCAGGACGAGCGCGACAAGATGCTGCTGACCGACAAGGAGGTCGACGACCTCATCGACGACTGGGAGCCCGAGCCGATCGTGCAGCGCGTCCGCGAGGACGAGCAGTGGATCAGCGACTCGATTCCGCGTGTGCTGGGCCCTGTCGGCGCCCACGTGACGCTGCAGGACCCGAAGACTGGTGCCGAGACGGCTGGCGTGCTCAACTTCTCCTCTAAAGACTACCTCGACATGGTCAGCAACCCGCAGGTCAAGGCCAACGCCGAGAAGCAGATCCGTGCCTCGGGTGTTGGCGCCTGCGGCCCTCCAAACTTCTACGGTACGCAGGACGTGCACGTCCGTGTTCAGGAGGACCTGGCCCGGTTCCTGGGCGGCGAGGAAGGCCTGCTCTACGGTATGGACTTCTGTACCGCCACCTCTGTGCTTCCTTGTTTCCTCAAGCGTGGTGACGTCGTCGTCGTCGATGGCTCCGTCAACCTCGCTCTCCAGAGAGCCGTCGTGATCTCGCGGTGCGACGTCGAGTGGTACAACCACAACGACCTCGATCACTTGGAGGAGATCCTCGAGAGCCTCCAGGAGGACCTCAACGATGGCCCACTCAACCGACGCTTCATCGTCACCGAGGGTCTCTTTGAGAACTTTGGCGACTCGCCCGACCTCGCCCGCCTCGTCGAGATCAAGAACCGCTACAAGTTTAGACTCGTCCTCGACGAGACAAACTCGATCGGCACCCTCGGCGCTAACGGCAGGGGACTTCCTGAAGTCTACGGCATCGACCGTAACGAGATCGAGATCACCATCGGCTCGATGGCCCAGTCGCTCGGCTCCTCCGGCGGCTACTGCGTCGGCTGTCACGACATGATCTACCACCAGATCCTCTCGTCGAACGCCTACGTGTTCTCCGCCTCGCTGCCACCATACTGCGCCGTCGCCGCCTCGACGGCGATCCACCTCATCGAGGCTGCCGAGAAGTCTGCCGGCGACTCTGGCAACGCCGTCGTGGCCCCACTCCAGAAGAACAGCAAGATGATCCACGATCTATTTAAGGACAGTGACAAGCTGAAGGGTCTGGTCATTGTCAGATCAGAGGACTACTCGCCCGTCCTGCACATCAGAATCGACCCTGAGCTCAGACGGAAACTTTCCCTGCCAACGGGCTACGGTGGTCCAGGATCGGCCATCCAGAAGGCCGTCAAGCGCGGCGACGAGGACCTCTACTTCGACGAGGTCTATAACACCGAGTCGTACGTTCTCCAGAAGATCATCGACGAGGCCCTCAAGTCGAAGGTCCTGGTGACCAGAACCAAGAGAATCCTGCATCACGAGCTCCTTCCGGTCGTTCCAGAGCTTATTCTGCACTCGAATGCCGCCCACACATCCGACGAGCTCCATTCCGCCTACACCGTGATAGAGAAGGCCTGCATCGATGTCCTCCAAGGACTAACCAAGGAAAAGTTCGACCAGTACTCTGCAGAGCTCACTAATTAATTGAATAAACTCATGGGTAATCCATATAGTCTCTTAGAGTGAGTGCATCTGATCGCATCGCATTGCATCGCATCTCTTTAGGAGTTCACTTCTACCAGATCCCATTTTACTTACGAAACTGGACTGCTCCCCACACTTACTCTTTCGGAAATCTCCCTCCTAGCGCAACTGGTCAACGCGTTTGGCTACGAACCAAAAGATTGCAGGTTCGAGTCCTGCGGGGGGAGTTTCGTTTTTTTTTTGTTTTCGAAACCCACGCAGAAATCCCTTTGATGCAACAATGGCCCCCTACATGTTGCTATCACCGTACTCTATGCCCAGTTCTCACAAAGAAATCCTCCAGAGAGACTTTTCTGATCCCGGCTGTTATTGTTGCTGCTGGTTAAAATCCTCTTTAATAGTATGTCATATCGAAATCTCCCTCCTAGCGCAACTGGTCAACGCGTTTGGCTACGAACCAAAAGATTGCAGGTTCGAGTCCTGCGGGGGGAGTTTCATTTTTTTGTTTTTTTTGCTCACCTTAACATCGATTTAGTCCTGTCGTGTCATGACACCGCTTCTGCCGTAGAAGCACAGAAGAGTAGTTGCTACAACCACCACCACGAAACGAGTCAGTATTCGTAATATCCGGCACTAACATCTAGTACGATCTAGTTAAGCGACATAGTTTATCCTACGATCTCCCGTCAGTATTTTGGCCTAAGGAGTTCTCTATAATTCTTATAATGCTCTATTTTGATTTTAGTTCAAGTTGAGAAGTGCGCTAAATCTGAAATGTCAACATTGATAATGATTCCCCGAAAGAGCAGATTTATGGGACGAGAGGTAGCGGTAGGCAATGTGCGAATTACGGAGGCTTGGGGGAGGGATGGCAGGGGAAGGTGTGGAGGGGAGGGTGTGTGGGGGGACGACTCTCTATACCAGTATAGCAG
>JADIOY010000256.1:0-12900 GCA_018344475.1 Xiuguozyma silvatica | reverse complement strand
CTGCCCGCCCGTCCGCCTGCCCGCCTTCCCGCCAAGAGTCTGCCTGCCAAGAGTCTGCCCGCCAAGAACCTCGCCACCAACAACCAGGACCGTGTCAGCGACTAAATGTGCACCTCGACAGCACCGAACTCCGGAAGACAACGAACGCGTTCACGCCAGCACTTCACTTACGCCCCAGCGCTAATTCTCTGATGGATCCCTCCCTAGCCGTGCTGGGACGTAGTGGGGAGGAAATAATTTCATACCGTTTCCTTACAAAGGGGGGCGGCGGCCTGGGTGCAGTATCGCTCGTTCCCGTTCTGGTTCTTCTGGGAAGTGGCGGCGGGAAGAGGGAATCTAGTCCCCGCCTGCAACTCAGACATCCTCGGTAGCTACTACACCCCCGGTAGCGGGTCAGCGCTTCCCAAAAAAAAAAATTTAGAACTACGTAATGCCTGGTAATGCGCATTTCCTCCGCCCTCCCCTTAGTAAGATATCGAATTATTCTATTACCCTCTCCCGCATTACAGATATTTTTCTTTTTAGAGGGGTAGAGCCGTCCTAAAACGGCAGCTTGCTCAGGCACGCTTTTTTTTATGCTATGCGTTTCTCTATTATTATAGTTCATCCCCATGGTCACCGGAGTTGACAACGCGCTCATCACCTCTCGTCTGCTGTTTGCTAGCCACGTCCTCGATCACATTGTTAATCCTCTGCCGGACGTTCCGGTCTGTAACTGCCTTGTACAACTCCCCCAACTTAGCCTCAATCTCTCCAGCGTGGTATGCAGACTCAAACTCGTCGCTCATAATTAAAGCATCCAGCAGCCCCAGCCGCCTTCTTAGAAGCAGGGGCATATTATCTGTAATTCCCTCCTGCTTCACCAAGCCGTCCAGAAACTGCACACGGTCCTTGAAGTACGACGCAAACAGCTGCAGCGCCCCTTCATTGTTCCGCAATGACGCCGCCAGAGCCCGGGTCGAGACCTCTTTCGTGGCCGCAACCTTGGTTGCCTTCTCTCCACTTTCCCAACCCCCTCCAATTTCCTTGTTGCCGAGCCCAGCGAACGCCACAAATGGCTGCCAGTGCTCGATAATGTCGACGCCGAACTTGATATCCGAGCCTGCCTCAGACAGAAATTCTAGCCTGCGAACGAGCTCGTCCAGATTCTGCGTCGGCGGCGCGTGGTCGTAGTCACGTGATGCAACCCAGCTCGAGATAACGTAGTCGAGGCTTTCGACGAACTGCTTCTTCTCGCTGTCGCTATCGTCAACGACCTCAGACCTGCCTCCGGCCATAACAGCAATATCCTTCGGCTCCTGTGGCTCCTCCTTGTGGATCATGACGGCCTGTTCAGCTCCGTCGGCGACGCCGTTCTCAACTCCGCCAGCGTTGTCCAGCCGGGCCTCTCTAATTCCGGTCCCGTCCATAGCCATTCTCACTTCCAACCCGGCCGGAATTGCCTGACCATCTCTCACGGTCTGCCATTCCTCGGTGGGCTGGAAAACGGCAGGGTAACAGTTGGCAGGGTCCGAATCTGGGCAGATCAGATCCATCGTAACGTCACTGTCTCCCTTTGCGTATTTCACAAACGAAAGTACGGCAACAAGGAACGCTATAAGGTTCCACAGATCTTTCTTAAGCATCGTCTTATCTTTGTACCGTCTTCAGACTATTTGCTTGGGCTAAAAATATGCTTCGCTATATATATGGATGAAGCACACTATGCAGGAGACCCTAACTCTCTGGCCACGTCAAACTAGGCCAAAAAAAAAAGCTAGTGGCTGGGATACGTGGCTAGGAAAAAAACGTTCTCGTTGCTTCCATCATCGATATATAGGTGTACATATTTTACAGTCCGTCATCGAGAAGGCTTGTCAGAAGTCCATCAATATCGGAGTATACAGATTCGGCATCGTCAGTGAATAACCTCTCGTCAAAGACATGAGCGAACCATTCAGGGTTCAAGTCAGAGGTCTCTGACTGTTCGACCAGGCCTGGATCGAGACTGTCGCCGTTGAGGTGTACCGTACTGACGGGAACCCTCTTAGTTTTGAGCAGGTCACATATCTCTTGTAGTTGTGCATCACTCCAGTATATCATCGAGTTCCTTTGTGGCATCTTCTCGGGGATTTTTGACTGGCCAGGGTCGAACCAATACTTGTCAAGGTAATCATTGCAGCGGATCCTGTACGATTCTGTTCGGCTCAGCCGCCATGCCAAGAAATAGTAGTGAGTGACACTTGTGTAGGTATGGCTCGTGTTCTGGACGCTTTGAGATATGTGGTGTCTCATCTCGTCCAATATGGCTTCTGTCTGGGGAGTGATCGAGCAGTGCCTCTGTTTGATGAAGCTTGCGTGTAAGTTGCGAAGCGTTATCATGGTCTCTACAGGACGTAACCTGCAAAGGGTTTCCAACAGCAAAGGTGCAATGATAACTTCAAAGCCAGACGGAAAGTGCTTGTCAATCGCTGGGATCATACTGGTTGTTAATTGCCATAGCTCTGAAGCTATTGACACAGTTTCACGAGCGTAAAGGAACGCCCTCCCGTCTGTTGGGTCTCCCTGCTGTTCGTGGGAGAGAAAGAGGTGGAAGTAGATGCTGACGAGCATGCATTTGGCTTCAACAAGTCTTTTAAACTCGGCCACTCTCTTTATAGCTGCCCCTTGTGTTTCCTCATCAGGGTTGTCTAGAAGTTTATCTGTTGGAGGAAGCTGGGTTCTAATCAATTCCTCCAACTGATCCTTCAAATCAAGAACTTCGCCTAGCCTCAGAACAGCTTTCGTGGACGTAACATCAAAGTTGATTTTGTCGTAGACTTCCTGAAACTCTGCTCCTATGCGTATATTGTGGATGCTAGCCTTCTCAACTTCCGGGTCCAGGTTGTTTGAGTTTTTGCCGTCCTGATAGAACGGCAGCTCTGTGTCAGAGTCGACGGCCCTCACCATCGTACCCTCTGTTTGGTACTGTTCGAAGAAGTTGTCGGAAGCATTTCCATACCAAATCTTCCTCAAAAGATTGACAAGCCTTGGGTCCCGCGACGATCTATCGCCGGGATCTCTGTTCAAACCCAAGCTGACGAGTAGATGCAAGATCAGATCAGACAATGGGTGTGACATTGACGGATCCACTCGTTCTGGCGCACACTGCTGTTTAACCTTCATGTACATGTAGAAGGGCAATAGATCGTACATGGGCCTGCTGAACGTCATCAGAATGTTTGCCCACACGCGGGAGACCATCACCGTATCCTTATGTAGTGGATGGTCGTGCAGGTACCGAATGTCGGGGTCGTTCTCCTCGTTTGCAATCGGCTGGTTCTGGCAAGTCTTCAAAGTAAGGCTTCCCAGGTACAGCATGACTAACAGTAATGACAGAGTTGCAAAGTCCTTGTGCGACTTTGAATTCCACTGGAGTTTGTCACGTTTGAGCATCTCTTTGACCGCCTTCGTGAACTGGCCCTGGTCAACGTACGGGTAGAATGGATGGACGTACTTGAAAAATCGGTCGAGAAGAAGGAAGAGAGTCTTCTTATCCGGTAGAATTTTGTTGAGAACATCCGAAATGTCTCCAGATTGGCTGTCGCCGCCGCTGCCGCTACCCCTCCTGCCCGAGGTCTTGCTGTCGCTGATATAGCTCAGACTGCTCTTCCTGTAGGCCACGGCAAGTGGGAACACCATTTCAGATTGCGCCTTGATACAGTCATAAAGGCGTTTCTTGAATGACTCCTCAGTCCGGCCCAACCTGGATCCATCAGTACGATCTCCGGAGCCTGGCTGCATGCTAAAGATGCGAGCAAAAACACCGTCGTAACCGAGTTGCTGCCTATCGTGCAGAAATGCCTTCGCCTCGAGGTAAAACGGGTCCGAGTATGCCATTCCCAGTGAGCACATTCCCCCAGGGCTTGTGAGACTCTGACTCTCTGGATCAAACTTGAGTTGCAGAGGTTTAAAGTTGCAGACAACATCTCGCTCGTGTTGATTGTCCTTCCTTGCTCGGAGCTCTCTCTCGAGTTCTTCGACTCTCTTCTCAAGTGCCATCACTTGGGACAAGTTGTTTGGCTCATCGCCACAACTGGAATGTTGTCTTTTATCGGGATGGGCCTTTATGGTTGTTTGTGCCCATTCGGGCTCCCAGTACTTGCAGAGATGCCCAATTCCATGTTCGGCGCAAACACTACAGATGGGGTGTGTCTTATCGCACTTGACCTTCCTCCGCCGGCAAACACTGCACGCGGGCAATGCTCGTGGCCTTGGTGGGGCTTTGGGCATTGTGATGTTTGGGCTGTCCACCGCCTTCCTATATATCAAATATGGAGAAGGAAAGAAGTGAATGGCAGCAGGTCGGAAAGGTCGGGGCTGATCATTTCGGCAAATATGGGGCTGCTTATGTCCGAATATAGCGAGTATGCCGCCGATCTGCGAAAAAAAAAGCCAAGATTCCCCTCCCCGCACGAGGAAATACGATAAGTGATACATGAGTTCTCCCGAGGAGCACGGGAAGGGCAGTAAATTGCCACCGGTTCCACCGCCGTTGTTCCCGTGGGGTCCAGATGGCGAGTCGATTGTTGAGGATGTGCTTCCCTCGTTCGATATGCACTCGCTAATTCTCAATAGGAGCATGAGGGAGACCCAGTCATTACCCCCAAATTACGATGAGAGCAACTCTCCAGCACCAGAGCATCCGTATGCCGAAGATGACGACCCGAGCACCTTCATTCTGAACAATCTTGAGAGACTTAAACGGGTTGAGGACCTCCCCGTCGAGTTCAAGGTGTACCTAACCCAAAAGATGCCTGAGCTCGGACGACCATTGAGTTATACCAGAGAAAACCTTCTCCGTGAGTATATGCCCGGAGATCGAGTGACCGGGTACATCACGATGTGCAACGTTGGAAAGAAGCCTATTCCCTTTGATATGTTTCTTGTTTCGCTTCAGGGAAAGGTTGGCGTCCCACGTTGGGGTAAGGTCCCTGGTTTTAAGGTCGCAACGTTCCTGAAGACCTACGATCTTGAGGCCTCTTTCTCCCCCTACTCCGGTTCCGCCATCACTGTGCACGGAATTCAGCAGGCGTGCGAGGTGGATCCTTCTGATGGAATGTACTATGGATTTGAGGCCGATCAAATTATGTGGCCAGGACGTATTCACAAGAAGCACTTCACCTTCATTATGCCTCGGTACCTCCTCGAGACCGTCTGCCCTCATCGAATCACCCCACACCTGTGTCTACCAACCTCTTTTGGGGTCGATTCATGCGTCTACTATGGTTCTGCAGGAGTCGTCGATAGCTCTGATCCAGATCCCAGCGTTGGATATACGGCATATGGAGATACACTAGGTTCTCCCATCAGAGCAATCGACTATGCTGTGCGGAACGCGTTTGTTGGTTTCAGCATTCATGTCCAGATGATCGGAAATAGAGCAGAGAAGGGCAGCACAGGGCCCGATTTCAGAGTGTTCAAAGAAGTTGACTGTCACTTCCGCGTCAACACCAGTGGCTCCATGGAGGTCAACAACATGGGATCCACGAAGCAGCAGCTTGACACACTCGACTCCCAACTGGATACCTTAGTTCGGGACTTGATTCACAGTGTTTACCCAGAAGACCCTGCGAGAACGGAAGTTACCGAGGAAGAGGGCAAACTGAAGGCTCAGCGGTTGGTTAGAGAGAGTTTGCAGAACACACAGAGTGTCGACGAGCTCAAGCATTACCTCTATTATGAAGCACGAGGCACTTCGGTCATCACGAAGGGACTCTTCTCGAAGGTTATAGGCAAGCTTGGTTTCAGTGTAAAGGCACCTCGGGGCTTGTCCATAAACTCTTTGAGGCCTTCGTGCTTCTTGACAATGCAGAGCTCTGGCAACATTGCTAATGACAACAGCGTCTCGGGATCTTCTACCGCTGTCGGACAGTCGCTCTTCTCTAACGTTTCCGATTCAGAAGTGTCCAACTCACTCACCAGTTCCAAACAGGGCAGTGCGATGATGAGAAACGGGAGTGATCTTATCTACATCGAGTTCGAGTTCACCACTGATGACATAAAACGGAAGCCTCCTTCTACCATCGATATTCACCTTTCGTTAGAGGCTGTCGACCTCTTCTCCGACCGCTCGTTCCCCGTCTCTTTCGATGACGATTTCGTGCAATCATACGATGAAAAGCACAAGAAAGATATGAAATCGAAGTATGAAAGCGTTGTGAAGCTGATGGCCGACCTCTACAAAGAGAGTCCAACTATGGTTCCTTCATTGCCGCTTCTTTCTGCTCTGTCGCTGGCAAATATGCAAGGATGCAATCGCGACTATACCTCATTCTTTGAGAAGGTCGCAGTTGCTCCAAGGTGGGTATTCGATGTGTCGTCAAAAAGCTACCGTGCGTCCGTGGAGATTCCATTGAGAATCAGCGACAATGCTATTAAGGAAAAGTACTACGTTCCGCCGAACTTTGAAACGTGCTATCTTGGAAGGTGGTACAGATTATCGGTGCGGATCGGTAAAGAAACTGTCAAAGTTCCAATTAGAGTGGTCTAGTCTGAGTGGTAGTTAAGTATATAATGCATTATAGATCGATCAGATTAACTGGTTCTGGTTGAACCACAGCTGCCGGAGCTGCCGGAGCTGCCGGAGCGGTCGGGGCGGTCGGAGCGGTAACGGCTGGTGGCGGCGATGCTGGCTGGTTGGATGTACCAGTACTCTGAGGAGAGGTCACTGAGGCCTCTGGAATCGGAGCATAACTGATAACGCCGATGGAAGACTTGTTAGCGTTGTCTGGAGTAGATGCAGCTGGCGGCTCAGATGGCTGAGAGTATGGATCCGATGGGAGAGCATAAGAGGCCCGTGAGGCGTCTGGAACGGCTGCATAAGTAGATTGCGCACTTATTGGCTGCTGTGACTGCTGCGGTTGCTGTGGTTGCTGCGGTTGTCTATCCCAAGGATTTGTCTGCGACTGTGCCTCCACAGGGCGCGACTCGATTCCTTGCGGACGATCCCAAGGGTTCTGATATTGTTGCTGGAACTGCTGCTGTTGCAACTGCTGTTGCTTAAGCCTTGTCTGGAGCACGTCATCGTACACCTTGCTGATAGCAAACAGCTTCGAGTACATCTCCTGATACGTCTCGAGCTCCCTGCGCTGATACATGATCTCCGTTGCAAGACGCGGCTGCAGCTGTTGAATCTGGTTCACCACGTTGGTGACTGTGGAATCTTCAGCGATTGGACGCTGCTGTCCGACAGCAGCGTTTTGATGCTTGTCTAGAAGCTGTTGGAGAAGCAGAACGTTGTTTTCATCAGCCGAGGTGACTCCAACGGGGCGAGAGAAGCTCTGCTGTTGTGGTTGTGGAGCAGAGAAGCTCTGCATGCTCTGTGTACCTTGAATGTCCTGTGTGCCCTGTATCGCGGTTGGGTAGGCTGGAGCTGTAGGCTGGAACTGTGATGGCCGAGAAGAATAGTCCGAGGTGCCAGTCGAGTCGATCGGCAGCATGTTCGAGTAGAAGTTCTTTGGCTCGTCCTTGGGAGGAACAGCCGGTGGAACCTCCTCGCTGTTGGCAACGCTGTCATTTCTAGAGTTCTGCTCCTTCTTAAAGTCGGCAAGGGAGGCGGCGATGGCAGCCTTCATTGCAGCATCTTCGTCGTCGGCATCGCCGTTGTCTCCTGCGTTGTAAGCTGGAGGTGGATCGTCAGTACCGTTCTCGTCGCCGGCTTGCACACCTGCCTCTTCCAGCGACAGCTGGATGGCCCTCTGGAGTTCGTCATCCTCTTGGGCTCTAGTGGCTCTCTTGCCGCTCTTTTTCTTGCTTCCACCGGCGGCGGCGCCAGAAGCAGCTACACCTGGGAAAGGTGAACCGTTGGTCTCTGCGGCGTCTCTATGCTCGCTGTAGCAGGTGTCACAGACACGCACTGGGACTGTGATTCCGAGCTCTGGGAGCTCGCACTCCTTGCTGGAATGCTCACCGCAGAACACGCCACCGCACGAACGGCAGTGGTGCTTTCGGTTCAGGAATGTGAACGGCTTCGAGCATATCATGCAGGCGTCGCTGTCGACCCATTCTGGAGCGACGCGGGACTCGATGAGCGATGAGTCAATGTCGGTGCTGATGGCTGGGAACTCGTATCCTTCCTTCTGGAGCTTCTTGTACACGTCGTTGACGTACTGCAGCTTCTCGTGCTTCGAGAACATTATCGACCACGACTGAATGAGCTCGAGCAGATAGCTCTTGACGTCCTTGTTGAGCGACTTGTCGTGCAGCTTGCCCACGAGCGGGTCCATGAACTCCTTACTGGCGATGTCCTCTAGAAAGTACTCGCCGCCGTTTTTGATGCAGAAATCGATCAGCTTCAACGCAGACTTCTGCTCGTTCGGGCTCTCGGCGGTCAGGAAGCGCCGCTTGAGCGAGCGCATGGCGTCTTTTGCCGTGACGCCCTTGGATCTTATCAAGTCCGAAATCTCAAGCGCAGTGGCGAAATCGATGTCTCCGTTTGGGATCGACTCCGAAGTGGCGCTGTCGACCAGCTCGTTGATGTGCGAGTTGTCGGTAGATCCGAACCACGACATCTCAATGGCTGACTGGTAAGTATATAACGAGGATTAGGGAAAAGGGCTCTGTAAAAGGGTGCAGAGATATATATTTATAGGCGTTTTTTTTTTGTATATATGCTTTTTTCCTCCCTCTTCTGCCGCGGCGGCCGCCGCCTTTTTTTTTTGGTCCCAATTAGGCAACCGATCCGCCGTGTGTTTGAAGTCTATAAAGTGAGGGGATTGACATGGTCGGCTAATGGGTGGCAAGAATCTCGCCGGCATCCGAGGAAACCATCGGGGTCATCAGGTTGTGGTCGATCATAGAGGTGACGCTGGCCCTTCCTCTCACGCTGGGCGAGGAGACGGCTGTCTCTCCCAACTGCTCGTAGTCGCTGACTCCGTCCTCGACGGACTGGGTGATAATCTTGTCCCAGTTGCTTATGTAGATGGCCGTGAGCGCACCGACACACACCGTAGAGAGGGCTGCAAGCATGCCAAACCACAGGCCTGGAAGCCCCATGTGGAACACGAAACCGCAGAGGTAAGAGAAGGGCAGGGCGACAACGTAGTAACAGATCAGGTTCAGCCAGCCTCCGATGTACTGGCGGCCCTGTCCCCTGAGGATGCCACCGCAGACGCAGGAGACAACGTCGGCTATCTGGTAGAGGCCGCCAATGAAGAGAACCTGGGCGGCAAGCTCGATAACGTCGTCATCTTTAGAGAAGATGGAAGCGAGCTGGCGGCGGAAGGTGATGATGACTGCGGCGTTGAAGATGCCGAAGAAAACTGCCGTCACGAGTGCAGCCTTGGTGGCGGTGACGGCGGCGTGCTTCATGGCAGCTCCAATGTACCAGGCGACGCGAGTGGAGGCAGCGACAGAGATGGCGTAAGGAACCTGGTACATCGAAACGCAGGTGGTGGCAACAACGCTCTGTGCGGCGAGGGAGACTGTGCCGAACCGGGAAGAAGCGACAGCGATGATCTCAAAGGCGAGCCACTCGGCCTCGATCATGAGCACACCGGGTCCGGCAAGCGAGAGCAGACGTCCCCAGTGTTGGAAAATCTCCTTGGTAAAGCCGCACCAGCACTGGTAACCGTCGACAAAGACGACGTAGAGCACGAGGCAGCCAGCCATCAGCCAGTTCGTAATGACGACGGCAGTCGGAGCACCGATGAAGCCCATGCCGATGACAGGGTTTCTAACGAGGGTGATGTTGAGGAAGAGGTTGAGTGGGGCGCACAGAATGAGGACGTACGTCGAGGCGTGGAATATTCCTTGGGCCTGGAGGTACTGCTTGGTGACCTCAAAGATGGCGAAGCCGGGCACGCCGAACACCAACCGGCGCAGGTAAAGTGAGGCAAGCCTGGCAGCCTTCTCCTCGGTGACGATCCGTGAGAACAGCGGGTACGAGCCGTAGTAGAGGAGGACAAAGATCGGGATGTAGAGCAGTCCCAGCAGGCAGACACAGCGCATCGTCTGGAGGCCGACGGCCTTATAGTCCTTGCGACCGTACGCCTGCGGACAGAGCGTCGAAAGCGAGGAAGAGATTCCCTGGATGATTCCGTACGAGGAGATGCTAGCGAGCAGGTTCGAGAGCGAGACCGCGGCGAGCTCGTCTGAGCCGAGGTTTCCGACGGCATAGACGCTGGCGACGGTGAGCGAGTACTGAAGAATGAAGGTGACGATCAGTGGGACAGCCGATTTCAGCAGCAGCGGGATCTCGCTTTTGGTGTCCGTCTCTGTCTCTGGAATGAAGCCGTCCGGGTCCGTCCTGGTCGGTGCCAAGCCGAGCGAGTGCATCCGTTCGGACCTCATAGACGTGGCCCGAGTCAGCTGCACATAGGTGTTGTCCTCGGTCTGGTTGACCGCGCCGTAGCGGTGGAACGAGGAGTTTCTGGACGACACAGCGGAGAGCGCGTCGTTCCCAGGCGCCGACATCAGCGGCGTAGAGGAGTTGGTCATGGTTAGAAAGGAAAGAGCGGCAGGTAGTTTTGTTGGCTAAGAGGCCTCTATTTACTCTACTGCAGCGTTCGTCACAATATTGGCGTTGTGAGGCAGAATTTGCAGTGCTTCAGCCGTGTGCGTCGGGGATCTGTTGGGCGTGCGGTCCTATAAGTATGCGAGGGAGTATGGTGGCCACGGATAAGGTCTTGTGAAAGGGTAGAAAAGAAGTTGTGCGTAACTATGTTAATAGTTTGGTTTTACCGGATCCGCTTAGATAGTACCGTTTTGAGCCTGCCCGCTTTTTTTTCAGGCACCAAAAGAAACGATGATTTTTTCGTTTTTACAGTCAACTCTCTGGAGGAGGCCGGAGTCTTATCTGACGCATCACTATTGAAAATTCCCAATCGCTGCCACGTTGTGGGTTCGGTTTAGGCGGGGCTGCTTTTTTTGTGTTTTTCACCGTTTCCAGGGAAAAACTCCCTGCCAGAATGGCACCTCGTTACTATTTAGGAGCTCACGACGCTTCCTTTTGAGAGCCCGGATCGTTTCGTTGATTAGTGAGATCTCGGCGAGAATGTCGCTGTGGGACTGCGGCATGGTGCCACTGACTTCTTTGGTAAGTTCCGTAGGCATTGTTGTCGCCGCAGACGTAGTAGTTGTAGCCGTTCCTCTCGTACCCACTGGGGCTGTCTTCAGAACCTTCTTCTGCCCTTTTGACACTTTTTTCAGCGGTGTCTCAATGACGACCTGCGACTTGCTGACGTTCTCGTTGCACAACTGCGGATTGCTGTGGGGCGGCTCGAAGGATAACTGCTCCAGGTGTAGTGTTGCTTCGTCTTTGGGCACCATGGATGCAGCGCTACCCACAGGACTGCCCTCGATTGACCAGTGGCCAGAAGAGCAGTCCCTGAATACCCGGTCGGACATCGTTGAGAATGGCACCTTTTTCAGTGCCAAGGAATTGCCAGCAATGGAAGTGGGCTTCCGGTCAGCAGCCTTGGCCAGCTTCAGGCCGTGTAACTTCGAGCGTTTCTTGCGCATACCAGTGGTGCCGCTTGGTGTGAATGGTGTCTCTAACAGTCTACTTTCAAACTCCATTATTAAGGAAGAAGAAATGATCAAAAGAAAGAACTATTTAGCGCCAGTCCCTTTTCCTCCTCTTCTGGTCTTTTTTTTCCCCCATCTTGCCTTGCAAGCTTACGTAAATTGACCTCAGTTTTTTGTGGCTCCCACATTGGGCAAAAAAGATGTGAGTCTTCCTCTTCTGCCCGGTGATCTCTCGGCCAACCAAATGCCCGCGCTAAGAAAAAAAAGCCGGCGCCAAAAAAAAAAAGCCCCAGATTCCAGAGTCCTCGAGGGCTCGTGCACAGCCCGTGCATCAATAGAGGGCTTGTGCCCTATAGGCCACCCCATTGGGCGCATACGGTAGCCGGGGGCACCAGCGGGCCAAACGCACCGAGAGAGCAGTCACAACCCCCTACCCCGTGGGTCCCTTCTAGGGGTTATGGGACCACAATATCTGTCGGATTGTGCCCATACTTGTGCCCAGGATGTGTTCAACCGCATAGAAGGCCCCCTAGAAGACCAACATATACGTCTATCCACTTGGTTCCTCCAAAGGACTTGTATGCCTGTAAGCGCCGACGGATATAGAGCCCAGAGAGGCTGCAGTAACGCTCAGAACGCTGGCGTAACATTCTGAACGGGCCCGGGCGCCCCCCGCTAAAAAATTTTTTGTACGGCTTGGAAAATCCTACTTTCTTGGTATAAAAACTCCAAGCTTTTTCGTAACCTTCCCTTGCTTCCAATTGTTAACTACTTCATTTAATCTCAGTTATGGTAAGTTCCTTCGTTGGGATGTCACTTGGTGGCTTCCTAAGCATCTGCCGGCCCTTCTGGGCCTTCTTCCTTTAACATACAGGTCAGGTTTTGGTCCTACTCCAGCGCTCAAGTTGGAGTAGCACCCGTCGTCGATTGGAGCGCCCCGAGACCGATTCAAACCGGTTAGAGGGCAAATCGAGATGTTAACCGATGGTTTAACCAATCTTAGATCACCAGTAAGCACCCCCCTTTACCCTTTGCCCCCTTTAAATCCTTCGAGCCGCCTCGAATTTGTATGACCTCTACCATCTGTATTGCAACCCACACTCCCACGAGTTCCTCATCCAATTTTTGCCTCTAATGGAAGTGGGAGCTGAATTTTTGTGTTTTTTTTAGGAAGGAGACTACCGACTTTGGCTCGCTGTGGGAACAGCGAGTCAAAGAAAGCGTGTGGTCTTTAGCTCAGCACAGCCTAGAAAATGCGAACCCGTTTCTTTTTTATGGGGGCGGCAGGTTTTTCACGGCACAGCCTTGTGAAAGGATTATACTAACTCATTTTTTAGGGTAAGGAAAAGCAGCACATTAACGTCGTCGTCATTGGTCACGTCGACTCTGGTAAGTCCACCACTACCGGTCACC
>JADIOY010000255.1:0-13016 GCA_018344475.1 Xiuguozyma silvatica | reverse complement strand
TTTTTTTTTTGGCTGGGATTCCCCTGAAAAATTAAAGGGGGGTTTCGCAGGGTTTCAAAGTCGTTCAACCACCTCCATCAAGAGCCCTACCCACCGATACACATTCTTGGGATGCTCCACCAGATACGAAAACAGCTGGCTGGAGGCCCGCAGTGCCCAGGGGTGTCAGCGGGACGGCAATCTCGCAGACTGTCCCCCCGCTACAACTGGCTGCTGCTTGGGTCCCTCCTCAGCCTACTTTTAGCCACTATAGTACTACCCTGCGTTTGCGCAGGCCACTCGCCACCGGAAGAAGGGGTCTCGGGCTCAGAACAGGGCGTCGCGGGCGTCGTGGGTCACCGCAGCATCAACTCGTGGGCCATGGCGTCGCAGGACAAAACACCCTCCGAAGTAAAGGACCTGAGCCAGCCGTACGCCGACAGCTGGGGCTTTGGCGAGATCTACAACAAGCCGCTCGACGAGATCAAGGTGACGAACCTGCTCCTCTCCTCGGACGTCGAGGGAAACATCCACGCTCTTAATAGGCAGACCGGTGAGCTCGTGTGGTCGATGCTTGGCAACGGTCCACTGGTCTCCATCGTCTCCGAGCACGACGCCGAAGACTACCAAAAATATGGCCCGTCGACAACGCCCTCGGCGAGCGGCGCAGAGCCCTCACTGTCAGACGCCGACGCCGAACAAGCCACGCTCAGCTCTACCGACGGAGCGACGATGCACAGGGCCGGTGCGGCCAGCGCACACGCTAATGCAACCTCCGGAATGGTCGCTTCGACCGATATGACTTGGATCATCGAGCCGTACGGAGACGGAACGATCTATCACTTCACCCCTGAGACGGGGCTCCAAAAGCTGCCTGCATCCATAAAGCAGCTCGTTATGAAGTCTCCGTTCTCGCTCGGTGACGATTTCATATACACCGGCGTTCGCAAGTCTGGAATCGTCAAGATCAACGCTCGCACGGGCGAGTTGATCGGATCTTACGGCCTCGAGCAGGCGCAGCAGCAGTTGCAGGCGCAGGCACAGGCACATTCACAGGCACATGCCCACAAAGACTCTCCATCGAGCTCGGGCGATGAGTTCTCTGACGATGATCTGTTCAGCGACGACGAGGATGTTGAAGAGGACGAAGAGACCATCCTCCTTGGCAAAACCGTCTACGAGCTCTCGATCCACTCGAAAAACGACTCCTCCTGGAACGTCACCTACACCTCGTGGGGTCCAAACAACTTGCACAGTAGGCTTGCCCAGCAGAACTACGAGTCCGCCGACGACCTTTACATCCAGCCATTCCAAGACAGCTCCCTGCTCGCCCTGGATGCTTCGACGAATTCCGTCCAGTGGGTTTCCAATCTGCCGTACATCACCGTCAACGTCTTCGACGTCTATTTCGACGAGGACTCTCCTGTGGAGCAGAAGTTCATTGTTCTGCCTCACCCACTGAACTCCGAGAACTCTAACTCTGTGGACGCCTCGAACGGCCACATGGATGCCACTTACGTCGAGCGCACCAAGGAAGGTACCTGGTTCGCCATGAATGAGGAGAACTACCCGTCCCTCGTCAGATCAGCCCCGCTCTCGAAGTACATGACGAGCGAGCGTTGGAGATCGCCTTCGATCCTTTCCAACCCAGAGTTCCTCTGTATCGCTATCAGTGGCGTCCACGACGGCTCTCTGACCAAATCAAAGAATGACATGGGTGGACAAAATCTTCCATCGGTGTTACCAACGGCGCACAGCGACTCGAGGCGTCATGATACACAACATTATCGTGGTAATTACGAGTCTTTGTACCGTCCCTCGGATTCCCTCCGGTACTACCATGACCGTCTCGCCATTGAAGGCCCCCCGGAAGGTTACAGCCAGGGCTCAATCCATGGCCCGTACTACCCAACCTGGAGAAAGCTGGTTTACCGGGCCTTTGAGAATGTTGTCGTTGCCTTCCTCGGTATTATTATGCTCCTTGTCATCTCTAAACTGGGTGTGTTCCAGTCCGCAAACAAGCTGCTGAACGCTATCGGTCTTGGAAAGAAGGCCATCATTGACTTCCCTATGGATGAAGAGCAGCCGGTGAAGGAACCGCATGACATTATCTCTAGTACCCCACCATCGGACTCTCAGGAGAGTACCGATGAGGATGCTGAGACAACGCCGACATTGCATGAATCATCAATGGATGACCATTCCGACTCACACAGTGTTCATTCCGATACGACGATCTCTGAGAAGCCAAAAGCGGCCAAGGTCAAGCAGGTCAACTTCAAGGAGGCTGTTGATCCTGGTACCTCTGGCTCGTCATCCGGCACAACGCGGAGACGGAAGCGTGGATCGAGAGGAGGACGCAGGAACCGCAAGAAGGATTCCATTTCAACTGCTGTTGTCTCTGATCCTTCCGACACTGTCCCTTCTGCTGCTGCTGCTGCTGCTGCTGCTGCTGCTGGCACCGCCTCGGACGATGAGGTGGCTGAGATCAATGATAACCTCTCGATCACTTCCAAGGTCCTTGGCTACGGATCTCACGGTACTGTTGTCTTCAAGGGCTTCTTCGAAGACCGGCCAGTCGCCGTCAAGAGAATGCTTATCGACTTCTACAAGATTGCCTCTCAGGAGATCAAGCTTTTGCAGGAGAGTGATGACCACTCCAATGTGATTCGTTACTTCTGTTCGCAACAGACCGATAGGTTCCTCTACATCGCATTGGAGCTATGTACGGCCTCTTTGGAAGATGTCATCGGCAGACGTGACGATACTTGCATTGACATCCGCCAGCGGATGGTTCCAACGAACGTTCTTTGGCAGATCGCCAATGGCCTCAACCATCTGCACTCTTTGAAGATCGTTCACAGAGACATCAAGCCGCAGAACATTCTTGTTGCGGAGTCGAAGAAGCTGGAAGGTAAGAAGGCTGAGGGCAAGGAGGGTTATTCTCCTGTCAGACTCCTGATCTCCGACTTTGGACTCTGTAAGAAGCTGGAGGCTGATCAGTCCTCCTTCAGAGCAACTACAGCCCAGGGTACTGGTACCTCTGGCTGGCGTGCTCCAGAGCTTCTGATGGACGATCTTGACGGCTCGTCGTCGTCTTCTTCGTACAGTGGACAGACGGACTCTTCCACCACCAGTGGAAACCGCCGTCTCACCAGAGCCATCGACATCTTCTCGACCGGCTGTGTCTTCTTCCACTTCCTCACTAATGGAGGCCATCCTTTCGGTGACCGGTACACGAGGGAGGGAAACATCATCAAGGGAGAGTACGACCTTAGCGGTCTCGATGGCACCCCTAGCGAGTGCGAGTCGAAGGACCTCATTGGATCGATGATCGGTCACGACCCTACCGAACGTCCAGACACTGAGACCGTCATGAAGCACCCATACTTCTGGCCCGTGGACAAGAAGCTTGACTTCCTCCTGAAGGTCTCTGACAGATTCGAAGTCGAGCGCAGAGACCCACCCTCGCCACTGCTGCAGGCATTGGAAAGTGTTGCCCCAGAGGTCGTCGGTAAGAACGGCTGGAAGGACCGGTTCGACTCCGAGTTCCAGGAGAACCTCGGAAAGTACCGAAGCTACCAAGGTGACCGGCTGATGGATCTGTTGCGGGCCATGAGAAACAAGTACCACCACTTCCAAGACCTGCCAGATGACCTGGCTGCCAGGATGGGACCTCTTCCTGGGGGATTCTATGCCTACTTCGTCGACGACCGGTTCCCGAACCTGCTGATGGTGATCTACAAGCTGGTTGGCAGAGTGCTCAAGGATGACGACATTCTTGGCCAGTTCTTCTGATGGTGTCACCTACACATACCACACACATACCACACACATACCACACACATTTATTTACTAGCACGAGTCTAGTACGCTCATTATACATTTTGGGATTAGCATTAATACACATTACGTAAGAACAGAGTAGAGTAAGTCGTGCGTGCGCACACGGCGCGCACATTATTTTTTAGCTTTTTTTTCTTCCTTGCCATAAGCGAAAAGAAAAGGACTAGCGAGGCCCCTGAAAATAGGGGGGTTTCTGCATATCGTCATATAAAGATTGCTTTACAGTTTATTAAGGCGGTAAAGGCGGCAAACTTTCTCTTTGAATTGCCCTTCTGTTTTTAAGTATCAGCCATGCCACTTAGCACGACACTGACACGCGAAGAGCAGAGGCTCGAAGAGGACCGCACCAGGACTAAGTACTGGAAGAAGTGGGGAACGTACATGTCTGAGCGGGCTTGGGGAGTCCCCAGAGAAGACTATACTCCAGAAGGCGATGCTTGGCAGTTTGGGTTTGATACGTCACGTAGCAGAGCGTTCCGATGGACGGAGCAAGGAATTGCGGGTGTCTGCGATTCGAAGCAGCATCTGTGCCTGACGATGGCACTCTGGAACGAGAACGACCCGTTCCTGAAGGACTCGTTGTTCGGACTTCCCGGCGGAGTCGGCAAGGACAACGGCAACCACGGCGAGGACGTCAAGGAGCTCTACTACTACCTCGACAACACCCCGACGCACTCCTACTCGAAGTACCTCTACAAGTACCCGATTGATCGGTTCCCGTACGAGGAGCTCAAGAAGGGCAACAGTGAACGTGGCAAGGGTGATCCGGAGTTCGAGATCACCGACACCAACGCCTTCCAGGAGAGCAACTACTTTGACGTCTTCTTTGAGATGGCCAAAGACGCCGAGAACCCAAACGAGCTGTACTTCCGTATCACCGCATACAATCGCTCGCAGGAGGCCGCACCGCTGCACATCATGCCGCAGATGTTCTTCAGAAACACCTGGTCGTGGAACCTCAAGGAGGAGGAGAGTCGGCCAAAGCCGAAGCTCTGGAAGGAGACCTCGCACTCTCTGCTCTACGAGCACTGGAAGTTGGGAAAGGGACGTATCGTTTTTGCTCCTTCTCCTGGTGTGTCCGAAGAGTCCTCCGATGTTGACCCGGAGTTCCTCTTCTGCGATAACGAGACCAACTTCAAGAAGCTGTACAACGGTACTAACCGGACCCCTTACTGCAAGGACGGCCTGAACGACCGCATCGTCGACGAGGACAAGTCCGCAGTGAACCCGGAATTGTTCGGTACCAAGGCGTGCGCATGGTTTACGTTCGACGAGAATGGAGGCGTCCCTCCTGGGGGCTACGTGACGATCCGGTACAGGATGACGACAGACCTGTCTGAGACGGCCCTGGACATCAACGAGGACTACTTTGACAGCGTGTTCACCGAGCGCGCCGAGGAGGCCGACGCGTTCTACTGGAATGTTACGCCCCTGCCGCTTCCAGCCTCTCTGCGTAACGTCCAGCGCCAGGCATTCAGTGGCCTTCTGTGGTCGAAGCAGTTCTATCACTTCATCCACAATTACTGGTACAATGGTGATCCCGAGTCAGAGATGCCTCCGATGATTGGCCGTGCCAACGAGCGCAACAAGGAGTGGAAGAACCTGTACAACATGGATATCCTCTCGATGCCTGATAACTGGGAGTATCCGTTCTACTGTTCCTGGGACACCGCCTTCCACACGATTCCTTTGTCGATGATCGACCCTGCCTTTGCCAAAAAGCAGTTGGATCTGCTGACTAGAGAATGGTACATGTCGCCGCAGGGCCAGATCCCAGCGTACGAGTGGAACTTCAGCGATACGAACCCGCCTGTGCAGTCGTGGGCCGCATACCGAATCTACAAGATTGAGAAGAAGATGTACGGTGTTGCCGACAGGGAGTTCCTCGAGCGTGTCTTCCAAAAGTTCCTGATTAACTTCACCTGGTGGGTCAACCAGAAGGACAAGGACGGAAACGGAATCTTTGAAGGCGGATTTTTGGGGCTCGACAACATCAGTCTGTTCAATCGCTCCGAGCCTCCGGCCGACTTGAAGCTGTTTCAGTCTGATGCATCCGGCTGGATCGCCTGGTATTCCCTCACCATGATGAACATCGCTCTTGAGCTGGCCAAGGAGAACCCCGTCTACGAGGATATCGCATCGAAGTTCTTTGAGCACTACCTGCTGATTGCCGATGCGATGACTTTCTTGAACAATCCAAGCGAGGACGACGGACCCTCTCCAGAGAGTCTTTGGGACGAAGAGGACCAGTTCTTCTACGACAAGATTCGGTTGAACAACAGCTCGACTCCTCTGAAGGTGCGGTCCCTCGTCGGTCTGATCCCGCTCTTTGCCACCACCACTTTGGAGCCGGAGATCCTGAACAGATTCCCGAACTTCAAGAAGCGGATTCAGTGGCTCTCTGAGAACAAGCGGTACCTCGTCGACCGGCACATTGCCTCCATGGAGGTGAAAGGTGAAGGCAACCGTTTACTGTTCTCCCTCGTTAACAAGAGCCGGCTGTCGGCCATATTGGAGAAGGTCTTTGACGAAGGTGAGTTCCTGAGCGATTACGGAATTCGGTCTCTCTCGAAATGGCACAAGAAGAATCCGGTGAGTATGAACATTGGTGGCCAGGACTTCTCTGTGAGCTACCTCCCAGGTGAGTCCGACAGCGGCATGTTTGGAGGCAACTCGAACTGGCGTGGTCCGATCTGGTTCCCGATCAACTTTTTGCTGATCGAGTCGCTTCTTCGGTTCTACCTATACTACGGCTCCGACTTGAAAGTTGAGGTGCCTATCGGCAGCGGCGACTTTATGAACCTGGGTCAGGCCGCAGAGGAGATTCAGCAGCGGCTCATCCACATCTTCATTCCAAACAAGGATGGATACCGTGCCTACCATGGCCCTGCGCCGAAGTGGGACTCGAACGATGATGACAAGACTGCCATTGAGCGTGCCCGTAAGATCGAGATTCTGAACTGCGACGAGTACTTCAAGGACCTCGTGAACTTTTACGAGTACTTCGATGGCGACACCGGGCGTGGACTTGGCGCCAAGTGGCAGTGCGGATGGACTGCGCTGGTTGCTCGTATGATCCAGGACGTGGGAGTGATCTGGCAGCCGCCTAACTCGCCAATGAAGAGATCGCCGTGCTACAGTGAGTCGGAGATCTTGTGCTACGAGCCTGCCTCTGCACCTTACCCACTGCTGGAGCGGCGCAAGTCTGGCAAGTCGCTGTACGAACTGACGGCGCACAAGCTGGAGTTCGAGGACGACGAGGCACATCGGCCGCCGGGACTCAGCCGGCAGCCGTCTACGAAGACGATGGACAGCGAGAGCTCGTTGCATGACGATTTCTTGCGGCAGGTGAAGGAGGATATGGCCAAGTTCAAGGTGAGCGACGACGTGAACATCACGAGCGAGGAGTTTGAGACGCATACATAGAAAAGGCGAAAATAGAAATGGAAATAGAAATGGTTGTTTGATTAATATAGAAGAGAAGTATCACGTAAACTTGGAGTAGAGGACAAGAAGGATGAGCACTATCAGGAGCGCGATAATGCCGTAAGTGATGAGCTTGTTGGTGGCGAGGCGGCGGGTCATCGTCTTGAGGGTACGGAGGGAGCGGTCGACGTAGTTGTCGGCCTCGGTGAGGGTATCACGAGTGTTTGTGATCTGGTCGCGCTGGGCACGGAGGTTCTCCATGATGGAGCCGCCGATCTGCTCGGTTTCGTTGGCGGTGCGCTGGGCGTCGTTGAGGCGCTTCGAAGACCGGTCGATCGACTCGTTGGCCTTGAGCAGCGTCTGTCTCTGGTTGTAGTTCTCCTCGCTGTCTCCGAAGAGCTCCCTGCGGTCGTTGTCGTCCATGAGGCCCTTGAGGCCGCCCTTGAGCCGGTCAACGTCCTGCCGGTACGTTCTGAGCTTCGCGTTGTACGGTGGGCGGTCGTGGGAGGCCATCTGCTGGACCTCGAGGCTCATCGAGTCGAGCAAGTCGTAGCAGTCGTCGATGTTCTTCTCGCACTCACGCATGAGCTCGACGCGCTGGTTTTCGTCCTGGAGGCCGTATATCTGGTTCTGCTTCTGCTGGGCGTCGCTGTAGGCGACCTTGTAGTCGGACTCGTAGCTGTCGAACAGGTCAGACATCGTCCTTGGTGTGCGTGCGTTTGTTATCTCAAGAGGGCAAGAATTTGGTGTAGGGTTTTTAGAGGGAAGCCGACAGAAGAATTGGCCCAAGCCCCTAAGCAGGGAAGGGAAGAGAAGGGAAGGGGGTTGTAAGTTGGGTATGTCAGATGGTCATTTGAATACGAGGCAACCACACCGTTACTCCGATCCTACTGGATAATTACCGCGATTCTGCTCACTCCTCCCACCTATTATTCCATTAGTCTCCCCTACCTCCGCCGGCCCAGTGACTCCCATGACTCTAACTCTACCTCCGCACTACCTCCGCCCCCTCCTCCCCCCGGATTTTTTTCCAGATCTAGAAGAAGCGAGAGCGCTTCATGCACTTTTTTTTTTTCACTTTAAACCCGGTTTTGAATCCGAATTCGGACGAGCTTCTTTGCCTCGACTACACATTGCACCAAGTCTCTCATCGCTTTGCTAAGCCATGTTCGCCGTGAGACAAGCTGGAAGAATAGTTCTGCGCGGTTCTGCGTGTCCCGTGGCTGCACCATCGGCACTCTTAGCCCGCCCTGCCCAGACGGCCTTCGGTCTTACCTCTAGCCTCTATAAAGCCAGTCCACGGCTCTTCCACACGACGACGCCGAGCTGGCACGCCCACCTGAAGAAGCCTAAGCCTGGCGAGGAGCTGCACATAACCTTCATCACCAAAAACGGCGAGCAGAAGACCTTCGAAGTTGCCGAAGGCGACTCCCTGCTCGACATCGCCCAGGACAACGGCCTCGAGATGGAGGGAGCCTGCGGCGGCTCGTGCGCCTGCTCGACCTGTCACGTTATCGTGGACCCGGACTTCTACGACCTGATCCCTGAACCCGATGACGATGAGAACGACATGCTCGACCTTGCCTTCGGCCTCACCGAGACCTCACGCCTGGGATGCCAGGTGCACATGTCCAAAGACCTCGATGGAATTAGAGTTGCCCTGCCTGCCATGACCAGAAACCTCCAGAACAAGGACTTCAACTAATCTGTGGTCCTAATCTCTGGTCATCCTCGCTGGTCCTAATTGCTGGTCCACTCACACATCTCTACTCTATGGCCATTGCTACTGCCTAACTTCACCATTTCCGTGTATATATCATTTACCGCCAATATTTATGTACAGTCACTATATAATATTACATCTTGCTGAGCTCTGATTTGCAAGTCCGTCCCCTCAGCTGAAATATTTAGCGAGGGAGTCGAGATTCGCGACGATCGGGGCGTCGGGGTGGACTGAAGCGCGGACCGACTCAAACATCTGTGGTGTCGGCCGCACGGCGTGGTGCACGATCTGCCGGCATGGTGCACCAGATAGCTCGCACAGCACGTAGTCGAGTGCAATTCGGTCGTCCAGAGGGGCGTAGTTGGCGCTCGCGGGTGACTCCGCGCCGTACTTCCTGTAGATCCTGGCCGTCTGCAGAAGCAGCGTCAGTGCGGTGTCCACGGCGTGTGCAGGGCCCGCCAGTTCACGAATGAGCAGCTCGATCAGTTCGGCGTCCAGATTGAGTCGCACCTGAGTCACCAGCATGTCCAGCACGCTGACGGCGGAGATGCCCTCCGGAGTCTCGAGGATCGTCGTGACCGTTTGCCTGTCCGGCTTGATGCCATTCTTGGCCATGTGCTCGAGGACCTCTTTGGTATGGCCACCATGATGCAGGAGGGAATTGTAGTGGCCCACGTACAGATTGAGTACCGGGGCGAACCTGTCCATGAGCTCGAGCGTCTCGGTGACACCCAATGCCTGGCTCTTCTCTGTGATCCAGGCAGCCGTCTCGAGCGGACTCAGCTCGATTCCCTGATCGATGGCAGAGTCATAGGTGGGGACAAATGCAACCAGTTCTTTGCCATCCTCAAGCTTTCCCAGGTACTCCTTGCTCGATAGCAGCCCTTCCATCGGTCCCTCCAGCTGTCTCTCCAGCTGTCCCTCCTTCCTCTTTTGGACAACCTGGGCATGCCGGGTGATCCCTTGCGAAAAGACCGCTCTTTTCGCCTGCGGACCCAGCTGGCCCATCTCCGAGTCTATAAAAGCCTGCAGGTTCGGCGCCACCTCGCTGGAATCTGCTCTCAGCCTCGCACGCACCTTCTGGTGCACCTCCTGGCGCTTCTGCTTGTACGGTTTGGTGTAGAGCAGAGACAGCCAGTGGAGGCGTGGCGGATCCGGCTCATCAAATGCTGCGCTGGGTTCCTTCGGCTCGTCCCGGTCTCTCCCGTTGTAGTACCGCCAGGTATCCAGCTGGATTGGCTTTTGGCTCGTCTTGGCCTCGTCCAGCTGGTCTCCCAGCTTGGCACGCTCTTTCCATATCCGCTTCTGCTTCTTCGACCAACGCTTGCCCGCCTGGATGGGCCGCGAATGTCCCGCGTGTGCTGCCGTGTTTGCCCTCTGTGCAATGCTGAGCGACCTCTGGGCTAAATGTGATATTCCCAAGCTCCGCCCTGCAGACAACCCCAGTCCAACGGTCATTATATTAACTGTGCAGGGTGAGCCAGGTCCAAAAATCTGTGGCTCTAAACGCTGTGAAAAATTTCGGTGGAGCCAACCTCTATGGGGCCGAGCTCTGTGTGGAGCTTTTATGGTCTCCCCTCGCTGCGGCCCGTAGAGATCACTGTGTTTATTTTGCATGAGGAGGAAAAAAAAGTCCGAGGTTAGGAAGGGCCCCTCAAACATCTTGTGTGCACCAGCGAGCCGTTTTCAGATAGATTTAAAGTAATGGAACGGATGGGTCTGACACCGCAGAGGCGACGGATGTCGCGTCTGAAGCGGTGTGGCCGAGTCCTGGTGAGCAAGGCCAGAAGCATGCCCCCGAAGACCCTGATTAAGCTGACGCTGGCCGCCTTGTCTCTCGGCTTCCTTATCTTCCTGATCGTTGCCAGGCTGACGCAGGGGCCGCAGCTGACGACGGCGCAGTTCAACAAGCTGACGTTCCAGCAGAAGTTCGAGCGCAAGAATCTGCGGTCGTACCCGATGGAGAAGAGGCCGATCGAAAGCAGCTCCGACAAGGTCTTTGAGAGCGGCTGCAGAGACGTCTTTGAGGAGGCCCGCAAGCCGCGGGCCAACGCTGCCTTTGTCGTGCTCGCCCGCAACTCGGAGCTCGATGGCGTGCTGAGCTCGATGCGCTCGCTTGAGCGCCACTTTAACCAGTGGTTCAACTACCCCTGGGTCTTTTTAAACGACGAGCAGTTCACCGACGAGTTCAGGCACGGAGTGGAGGAGGTTGCCTCGGGCCCGGTCAGGTTCGGAGTGATTGCGAAAGACCGCTGGACGATGGATGCAGAGGAGTCCGACCCGGTCAACTTCAAAGAAGCCGTTGAAGAGCAAGGCGACCGCGGGATCATGTACGGCAACATGGCCGCCTATCACCGCATGTGCCGCTTCTACTCCGGCCACTTCTTCGACCACCGCCTCGTGCGGAAACTCGACTGGTACTGGCGTGTCGAGCCAGACGTCGACTTCTACTGTGACCTTACGTACGACCCCTTCATCGAGATGGAGAAAAACGGCAAGAAGTACGGATTCACGATCATGATCAAGGAGCTGCTCAACACCGTCCCGTCGCTCTTTAGGGACACCCTCGCCTTTGCGCGGGACCAGGGCATCAAGCTGCCCTCCGCGTTCGATCTGTTCGTCAACAACTACTCGTTCTACTCGGGAAAGCACTCACTCGACTACGAGGGCGTCAAGGACTCCTCGGAGTTGTTCAAGCGGATCGAGAAGAACACCCCCTTGAACTACGTGAGGGCAACCGATGAATCGGGCGCCGCCGCAGACGGTGATGCGGGCGAGGTTGATGCTCAAGGAAATCCTGTCAAGGCTTCCGTTGAATTCGACCAGTTCACCCAAGAGATCGTCGCCGAACACGTCAAGGACTCCCCCGTCGCTAACGAGAACAGCTTCGGTGGCCTTGAGTACAACCTGTGCCACTTCTGGTCGAACTTTGAGATCGCCCGTGTTGACCTCTTCCGCAACCCGCAGTACCAGAAGTACTACCGCTACCTCGAAGAGAGCGGCGGCTTCTATATGGAGCGGTGGGGCGATGCGCCGATCCATTCCTTGGCCACGGGCCTGTTTCTCGACAAGTCGGAGGTGCACTACTTCCGCGACATCGGCTACCGCCACTCGACGATCAGGCACTGCCCAGCGAACTCGCCAAACCAGCTCCCTTATAAAGCGTCCGAAAATTACAAGCATGGGTACTCGAAGCGGGTCGAGAAGTACTGGGCAGCGTTCGACTTCCCACACAAGGACGCCGCAGTCGCTACCGGCTGTCGTTGCAGGTGCCCCGGTGACCACAAGGATATAGAGAACACCGGCAGCTCCTGCACCTCCGTGTGGGCCATGGTCAACGACGACTCGCGGGAGCCGCAAAGTGTGTATGACCTGGACCGAATCGAGCAGGCTGCCCAGAAGCTCTACGCAGAGTTCATCAGGCGCAACCCTGACAAGGGCAGAGAGTGGAAGCTCTCCGGGAAGGACGTCGAGGAGTTGAAAAAGCTCGTTGTAACCACATAGACTCGCGTACACATTTTGGTAACCACTTAGATTCATCCCCACCTAATATAAACCCACTTTTTACTTCATTTCCCCCTCGCATTATACAGACCAGGCCTGGCCATCTGGGACTCCGAAAAAGCTGAGACCGGCAAATTCCCGGGTTAAAGTGTCAACTAAATGTGCAAAAAAAAAAGTGCGAAAGAGAGGCTTTAGCGACTTTTTGTGGAGAAAAATGCCGAGCGAGCCCGAGGTACGTGCGCCTCAGTTGTATATCTAGGCTGTCATGTCGGCAAAAAAATAAAAAAAAAAAAAAACCTCGTTTTTTAACGCTCGAAGTCTAGACTTTTTTTGCCTAAGGTACGGGCTTCGGGGCCTGCACCAATGCAAGCGTTCCCGGTGATAAAGGTATGGTATAACGCCGCATAAGGGCATTAATCTCCAAGGGGCAGAAAAGGAAGTGCAGTGGACGAGGACGTAGTCGGTAAGGGGGAAGACGCACAGTTCAGATCATCTCCATTAATATGGTTCAGGCCCCCCCCCCCCCCCCCCCCCCCCC
>JADIOY010000254.1:0-13097 GCA_018344475.1 Xiuguozyma silvatica | reverse complement strand
GGAAGCGGAATAGGCGGTATAGCTGAGGCGATGCAGTAGAGGGGGTTAATGGAAGGTCCCGACTGTCAGACATCCTATCAGACAGTCAGCCAGTCAGCCAGCCCTTCAGCCAGCCTTCCAGCCTTTCAGCCTATAGTCGATCCCTCCAAATCCCCCAGATCTCATATTTCTCTCGGCCTCCTGCGAGCGCGACAAACATTTGCTGCTCCCATTTCCTGCCTGCAACGGGTGCGGTGCCACAGTAAAATTTTTCTGAGTCCCAAAAAAACTGTGTGAGACCTGTAGGTGGTGCCTCACTTGTTTGACATAGGTAGGGGGAGGGGGCCTCAGTAGCGACATGAATGAGGCTGAAGTGCGCACGCATCTTGCATCTACCGGATTGCTTCTAGGCACATGTCGTACAGAATCTGACGTCTGCATATCGTTTCTTTGGGCGTCTCTACCGTCCGTTCCTTCCTTCCCCCCCTGCTCCCTCCCCCTCCCCAGATACGTCATTTTTGGCGCAGCAAGAAATTTGGTACTTTTGCACGTGACTTGTGGAATCACCACTCCCAGAGAAGCCTCGGTGGTCCACATTCGGTAAACCGAGATCCACAGGCGTCTCTAGAAGGAGTGGCCCCTTCTGAGGCGCCTATGTAGCCGTAATTCGTAGCTCTCTTCTCTTTCTCGTCCATATAACACGCCCTGATTCCCGCCAAAAAGCCTCGAAATGTCGGTATCACTACACAGCTACCAAGGCTACTCAGGCTACCAAGGCTCATCGTCTAACAGCTCTCCACAAAGCTCCAGAGAAGGCTCCAGCAGCATGTCCGCCGACAAGACTGAGACCTCAGAGACCTACGCCGAGCGCCGCGACTCCGCGCCGCTCTACAACACCCAAGAGTCCCAGCCCTACCGTGGGCTCGAGGCCGAGTCCTACACCGAGTCCATCATCGACCCGGCAGACTGGGCCAAGGACCTCGTCTCCCACCCGGGCCAGAAGGCCAAGCACTACGTGCGCTCGCTCTTCCCGATCCTCGGCTGGATCACCCACTATCCGTTCATGCCCGCATGGATCTACTCCGACTTTATCGCCGGCCTCACCGTGGCCATCGTGCTCGTGCCACAGGGCATGTCGTATGCCCAGCTCGCCACGCTCAGCCCTGAGTACGGCCTCTACTCCTCCTTCATCGGACTCCTCATGTACTCCTTCTTTGCCACCTCCAAGGACGTCTCCATCGGCCCCGTTGCCGTCATGTCCCTCGAGGTCGGCAAGATCGTCGTCCGTGTCCAGGAGAAGTTCGGCGACACCTACTCCGCCGTCGACATCGGTACCACCCTTGCCCTCATCTGCGGTGCCATCACCCTCGGCATCGGCCTCCTCAGACTCGGCTTCCTCGTCGAGCTGATCCCGCTGCCTGCCGTGCTCGCCTTCATGGCCGGCTCCGCATTCAACATCATGTGCGGCCAGGTCGCTGGTCTGATGGGATTCAACAAGAGGGTCAACTCCAGAGACGCCACCTACATGGTCGTCATCAACACCCTCAAGAACCTCAAGCACACCAAGGTCGACGCCGCCTTCGGCCTCGTCTGTCTCTTCATCCTCTACTTCTGGAAGTGGGCCGCACAGAGACTCTACAAGCGGTACCCAAGAAACAAGGTCTTCTTCTACCTCCAGCACATCCGTGCCGCCATTGTCATCATCTTTGCCACCGTCATCTCCTGGGCTATCGTCCGCAAGCTGCCCGATGGTCAGAAGCCTGCCTTCTCCATCACCGGCGAGATCAAGTCCGGCCTTAGAGACGTCCGCCGCTTCGTGCCTCCTGCCGGCCTCCCCGCCGACATCGCCTCTGAGCTCCCCGTTGCCACCGTCATTCTTGTCCTCGAGCACATCGCCATCGCCAAGTCCTTCGGCCGCATCAACGACTACAAGATCAACCCTAACCAGGAGTTCATCGCCATCGGTGTCACCAACATGATCGCCACCTTCTTCCACGCCTACCCTGCCACCGGCTCTTTCTCTAGAACTGCCCTCAAGTCCAAATGTGGTGTCAGAACCCCCTTCGCCGGTGTCTTCGGTGGCGCCTGCGTCCTGCTTGCCATCTACTGTTTCACCGATGCCTTCTACTACATCCCTAAGGCTGCCCTCTCCGCCATCATCATCCACGCCGTCTCCGACCTGATCCCTGCCTACACCATCACCTGGAACCTCTACAAGGTGCAGCCTCTCGACTGCGGCATCTTCCTCATCGGCCTGATCATCACCGTCTTCTCCGCTATCGAGAACGGTATCTACTTCGCCGTTGCCGCCGCTGCCGCCGTCGTCCTCTGGAGACTCTGCATCACCAACGGTGCTTTCCTGGGACGTGTCAGAGTCGCCGAGACACTCAACCCAGCGCTCTCAGAGAACCCTGCCGGCAACGGCGGTGATCTGGTTTACCACTACCGTTGGGTCCCACTCCCAGACCGCAGCATCAACCCTTCCAGCACTCACACCCGCTACATCAACAGTCAGGTTACTGTTGAGGCTCCACCTCCAGGTGTCATTGTCTACCGTCTCTCCGAGTCCTTCATCTACCCTAACTGCTCTCGCCAGGTCGACAACATCCTCGACGAGGTCAAGAAATCCTTCAGGGACTTCAGATCCAATAGAGACCCTACCTTCAACAACCCGGGTCCCCTCATCGTCAAAAACCCATTCAAGGAGATCTCCACTTACTTCAAGAACAAGCGTGCCGGCATCAGCACTGACTCCAACGTCGTTCATTACGATCCGAACGACAAGCGCCCAATTCTTAGAGTCGTCCACCTTGACTTCTCTCAGGTGGTTTCTATTGACACCACTTCTATTCAGGCCCTCATCGACCTGAAGAAGGCCATCACGATGAGCGCTGGCCCTGACTTTGAGATCCACTTCTCTGGTATCATCAACCCTTGGGTGATCAGAGGCCTGGTGAACGGTGGCTTTGGTGGTAAGGACCCCGAGGTCAAGAACGAGAAGGACACAGAGGCTAACGCTGAAGCAGCAGCAGCAGATGCTGCTGCTGCTGAGTCCGAGGACAACGACTCTCCAGACACGGATGAGCCTCTGTCGCTCATCTCGACTAGAAACAAGGCACAGGGTGATGCAACCAAGAGCAGATACGTGGATGTCGGTATCGAGAACGGCGAGCTTAAGGCCCTATTCGACAACAGACACCCACACTTCCACTTCGACATTCCATCGTACTCGGAGTTCGAGGTTTAGGGAGAACATTAGACGCCATTGGTACATATACACACCTGCACTTACGCACACACTTTCATAATGGGATATAGAATACAAATCTTTTCGGAATAATACAAACAGTAGTAGTAGCTAGCTTATTAGTGGAAGCCAGAGACTTCCCAACCTTTGACCATATCGAGCCACGAAGCATGCTCTTCCTCAAAGTCGTCGTCAAGGTTACGTCCACGCCAGATCTCCATCATCATCTGCTTTCCAATCCACTTATCACCGGCAGCGAACCAGATGCGGCCCAAGCTGTCGTACCGGGACTGCAAGCCGGTGTCCATGGCGTCCGAACCACAGATGAAGAAACACCAGAACGGAGGTGAAATGTGCATCATCTGTGCAACTTTCGGATCGAGAGACAACCCGTGCAGTTCTTCCAAGTGCTCCAGAGTGGACGAAACATAGTCCTGGAGGAGACTTGGATCCGTGTCTTTCACGATTCTAAAGAAGTAGAGCAGCGTGCTGTTGTAAAAGGAGAGGGTCAGGTGGTAGACTGCCTCGTGGAAGTCAGAGTGGAATTCCTTCACCTGCTGATCGGACTCTGTGTACAGGTCCCAGGGAAGCTCCCAGTTGATGAGATCCTCCTCAAGATCACAGCAGAACTTCGGGAAGTTCCTTGGGAAGACTTTCTTCCGTTGGAACCAGTTCTTATGGTCGGCAATGGTGATCAGACGCAGAAGAATGTCAATGAGCGAGCTTGGCAAGCCGTAGCAAAGTTCAACCGGAGAGATTCCCTGAACTTTTTGGATGTCAAATGGCACAGGGATCTTCAAAAGTGACTTCTTATGCGTCAGTTCCTCTGTTTCCTTAGGAAGCTGCGAGGGTCTCATCTTGAGACCAGTAATAACATCGACCTCTTCTCCTTCATCGTTCACGGTAGTCTTCACAGTGATATCCTTCCACCTATTCTGAACGCTTCCCTTATCTACCCTTGGCTCCATCAGTGGCTTCTTCTTCTCTGCGTTGCCATCTTGATCTCCTCCCCGCTGTTCGTTGTCTCCGTCGTCATCATCGTCGTCATCATCATCATCATTATCGTCATCACTTTCATTGTACCTGAACCGGATAGTGAACGATCTAGGCGGCCTGTCTTCGACAGGGGGTCTATTTGCGAGCCTCTTCGGGAGAGTCGGTCTTTCCAGCTCCTCTTCCTCACTATCTGTCCCTTCGCTTTCAGAGATTTCTCTAGAATTGATCTCGATCTTTCCGTACCCTTCAGGTTCAAACGTATCGTCAAAGGTGAACTTCTTGATGAGATTGTAGTTGGCATCAAGGTCTTCGAAGCCAGCTTCCTTGATCTTGTAGTGCTTGACATCGATCATAGAGGTCGAACGAAAGAAGATGTAGCAGTACTTCGCCCAAGAGAGCAGCAAAGTGAGTTGATTGTCCTCAATACTCTTCTCTAGAAGGTACTCTCTCAGTCCTTCAAGAACACTGAAGAGGATTTTATAGTTCTGGATCACATTGAGGGCCTCGTCCTGCTTGATGGCAATGATCAAGGTTATGATCAACTCTTTAATCATTCCATTAGAGACCAGTTCGTCCACGAGGTGTGGGTTTTTGATCTCGATCGGCTCTCCCTCTTCGAATGTTCCGATCAGTGGGATGATGAGTTCGGAGAGCCTCACCAGAGCCATCGCACGGAAGCTGATGTAACACCGGAGGTAGCTCATGGAGCCCCCGTAGAGCCCGAAACTGTTGAAAAGCACCCGATACTGATTGAACGAAGCAATTGCTAAGGTGATCGCAGCGAGAGACTTCTTCAGCGTGATGACATAAGACACCTCCTCTTGTGCCATGATCATGAGCTCACCGACAACTTTGTACACCGTTGGGACCACAATCTCCTCGAGGACGTTTCCCTTGTAGGAGAGGAAGAGCATGTTCCGGCACGTCTTGACAAACAACTGGAGCAGTGTCTGAATGCCACGGAGCATCAGCAGCCCTGTAAAAGTGCGAATCGGTCGGTCCTCCTTCAGTGCGAACAGAACCTGGGACATCCTGCTCTCAATGAAGTGGCGCCTCTCTGCTGGGGAAAGACGGAACTGGTCGACGATACGGCCGCCGATCTTGTGTGTGGTGTCATAGTAGTCCGAGAAAACCACCTGCTGGACCTTGATCCAGTTCTCTGGCTCCGCATCTGTGTCGCCCAACAGCGTCTTATAAGTCAAGAGGGCATCGATCTGGAGCCGCGGGTGGATCCAGATCTTGCGAGGGATGATCCCGTCGGCGGTGGAGCTGTCCCCTTGAGATTCCATGGAAGTAGACGGGTCGATGTGGAAGACACCAGACCTCAGCGGGACCGCTGGAAGCATCGGAGAGGAACCAACCACTTGCACATCAGAGGGCATTCTAGCAGGTACTCCTGCAGCCGGTAATCCGGCCTTGCTTGCTCTAGGAGAGATGCTAGCAGATAAGGTGCTGGACGAAGACCTAGACGCATTGTGCGCATTGAGGATGCTCGATATCGTCATCGAAGATGCAGACATCAGCTTCTGCCTTTTCAGTGTCTCAAACCGACCGAAGGGGCCCTTCTTGATGTCTCCAACTTCATTGCTCCCTATCACACTGGCACTCTCTCCTTCTGACAATTCGTCCAGATCGTCATCGATATCTTCCCAATACCGGTACTTCTGGCTCCGGGGAAACTCCACAAACGGTATCTGACTGCGCTGGTAGTTACCGTTCGAGTTTGCCGGCTGACTGCCTGTGCCCATCGATTCATCGTCTTCAATGATCAGCGGATCGCAGAATTTGAGTTTAATGTCGTAGCCTAAGCAATCAACGCCAGATTTCTCACACCGAACACACCGGGGCCGCCGGCCATCGCACTTGATCTTACGCTTTCTACACGTTTGGCACCCAGTGAACGTTCGGTGCCTCACTGGACCAAATTCCTTACCCTTGCGAGCCATCGACCGCTATCAACAAAAATCCCCTTTTAGGAATCGACAAAGTCTCAGGTGGAAGTTGTTACCGACAAACTTTTCAGTCCTAAGCGATATGTGCGCTGCGGCTGCGGAAGAAAAAATTGATATTCTTTAGTATGTACCCGAGCCTAATTTTTCTGTGGTTATCTAATCGCTGAGCTCAGCATTGTCGTCGAGGTCGACGTGTCTCAGCTTGACTCTGCTGCTCTTGACGGGGCTCCTAGAGCGCTTCTTTTCCTGTAGCTTGGTGGAGACAACGTCGGCAACGGGCTCCGCGTTTTCTTTGCCTGCTGTAGCACTTCTAGACGAGGAGCGTTTGCGCGGAGAGCTCGACTTCCTGGCGGGGGAGGACCGTCTTGGCGACTTCCGTCTCGGCGAGGCACTCTTGGAGCGCTTCTTTGGACTCGACAGAGTTGGAATCTCGTCACCCGACATGTGCAGAACAGACTCCTGGCGCTTAGACGTACTACGGGTCCGTGGAGACTTGTCCTCGAAGATCTCGGGAGCATCGTCGAGCAGACTTCTGTTTGGAGAGGCCGTGCCAAAGAGTGCAGCACTGGTCATGTCAGAACGGATCTCCTTGGCACGCTGCTGGAGCTCAGTGACTCTCTTCTCGTGCTCCTCACGAGCCCTCTCCTTCTCTGCAGCCACTCCCGTCTTGTACGACTCGAACTCCTCCTGGACAGAGACGAGCTTCTTGGCAAGGTTACCGTAGTTCTTGAGGTTCTCCTGGAGCTTCTGTCTAAGGGAGGTGATCTCCTCCTTGGTGGATGGCTTCAGTTCAAATGCGGCCAGCTTCTTCTTGGCAAGTAGAAGCTCGGCATCTTTGATGGAGAGATTGGTCTCCAACTCCTCCTTGGCCTTCTTCAGAGTTTCCACCGTCGTGTTCACTGTTTTGAGTTCGATTTCCTTGGCGGAAAGGTTCTCGTTGAGAGCCTTCATTTTCTGCTCGTAATCATTGGAAACTTCTTGCAACTTTTGATCGACCTGCTCCTTGTGAGCCTGCTTCAGTTCGAAGAGTTCCAACTTGTGAGACTCGAGAAGCTCGTTGGTCTTCTTCTCGTTCTGCTCATAGAGCTCCTTGCGCAACGACTCTTCAGAACTCAAAAGTTCTTGCTGAAGACCTGCGATTCTCTTTTCAAACTGCTGCTTGTCGACTCTCAACTGCTCGAGTTCGGTCAGCTTGTGAACAGCAGGTCTTCTGGCAGACTTGGAAACGGTCCGCCTGACAATTGGCCTAGAGATAGGCTTGACAACAGGTCTGGAGACAGATCTGATAGGTCTAACCGACTTCGAGTTGATGCGTGGGGCAAAGCCAGAGCGGGATCTGACAGTTGTAGATGCAGGTACAGATGCAGATGCGGATATGGATGCGTTCGAAGGAGAGATTGACCGCTTGTTCTCCAATGCATGGTAGGCAGCGTCGTGAGACTTACGCTGCATCTGGTGGTACTCCGTTGGAGAGATATAGCGGAGTGCCTGGAGGATGAGCGACTCGCCGTCGGCCTGATCGACACAGAGTACGACGTTGAGAGGGGTGTGGGCGTTGACGTAGTCGTTGAAGACGAACCTGGTCAGCTTGCTTGTGCGCAGAAGCGACTTGTTGAACTGCTTCGTAGCAACGAGGCCAAGACATCTACCGAGTTGGGCGAGTGGGCTGGCCGAAGGCAGTTGGTTCTGGAAGCCGGCGATGTCGGCGAGGGTGATGCGAGAGATGGTGACTGCAGAGCCCGGGTTGGCGTTGGCGCTGGCGTTGGCGCTGGCGTTGGCGCTGGCGTTGGCGCTGGCGTTCGACTTGAGCAGGTTGATGAGAACCACGATATGGCCTGTCGAGTCACTGACAACCTCGTTGAGTGCATTCTGAGCCTCGTCGGCGGTGCCAATGAGCAGCTGGGTGATATTGTATGGCTTCAGCTTGCCGTCCTTACGGTCAGTGATGACGGCGAGATCGGATCTGCCTGACCCCACCTTCTTGAGGTTGAGCTGCACGGGAGAGGCGAGGAGATCACGGATCCGGTCGTTCTGGATCTCAAACGCGGAAATGACGACGGCAGATTCGGACTGCACCTTGTCTGCTGTGTTTCTTCTGCGGACGAGGTTCGAAGTGTGCTGCTTCCACTGCGAGAGGTCCGTGGAGGCCGGAGAGGCCAGATCGGTGAAGATGTGCTTGAAAGTGTTCGAGACAAGGCCGTTGAAGGCGTTCTGGCGAGCGGATTTCGAGGATCCCAGCATAACAAGGGTCGAGTCCTTGCCCTGTGCAAGGCAAGTGTCGAGTAGCGGCTTCGAGGTGCTGTTAAAGAGCTCGGAGGCAGTATTGTCGTTTTGTGTGAGGGAGTGGAACCGGAACGGGGTCGAGGGGTCCCTGGCGAGCGTGGCGGTCTGTGGCTTCGCAGAATCGACCGTCAAGACCGGCTCACTGGGATTTCCCGAGGACTCCTCCGGGTGACCGGCAATAAATAAATGGCGCTCCATTTAAAGGGTGTGTGTGGGAAGAGTAATATGGGAGGGAAGAGGGATGATCTCGGTCTTGCAAAAAAGGGGGGGGGTGAGAGGTAAACAATAATAGAGAGAGAGAAAAAAAACGCAGCGTACTTTTTTTTAAGCCCGAAGAAGCGCAGGTGAAATTGTGGAGACCGGCATAAGGGATTTCAATGGGAAGAAGGAAAGAAAGGAAAGGAAGAGACGAGCAAGGAGGAGAGCAACATAAGAAGCTCAGAAAAGGACGTAAAAAGAGACAGACGACATGGAAAGTTATTGGTGAGTAGAGAGCAAGCTGCGTAGAGATATAGATAGCGTTCGGCGTACTAACTACCAGGCTGCTGGACGGTGCTTGTTCTGGAAGTCGTATTCTTCTGCTTCTGTGTGACGGCATCCGTGGGGCTGCTGGCAACGGTGGCCTTTCTGGTGTTTGATCCGTACGGGTTTGTGGTGTTCGTAGCTAGTTGGGGAGGTCAGGATTGGCCCGAAGTGGGCTGGCACAGAGAGGGCTGGCACAGAGAGGGCTGGCACAGAGAGGGCTGGCACAGAGAGGGCTGGCACAGAGAGAGCGGACCCGATTAGGAAGGTGCCAGGGCAACACCGAGGGTAGGGAAGTTTAGCGGCATCTGGACGGGGTATTGGGCCATCCGTGGTACCAATTGGCCTGTATGAAGCCGAATGGTGAGCCAGTTCACAAATCCACAGTCTCTCTTCCACCTCTCTGCCACCCAACCCCATACTAATTAAAATGGCTCAGCGGATTATTTTCCTCTTCCTCAATCATATATATAACAGAACCCATGAGTGAGAAGGACGCCACAGAGGAGAAGCCCGAAGTGAAGACACCCGTCGTTGCCACCGAGGCCAAGCTGAGCGCCAAGAGAACCGCGTCTGAGGTCGAGAGATCCGAGGCCGACGCCGATGAGGTCGAGAAGGGCGTCGAGAAGATCGAGGAGGACGTTGAAAAGGTGGTGAAGAAGGCCAAGACTGACGAGTCCGTCGAGGAGGCCGAGATCGAGGCTGTCGACGAGGAGATCGTTGCAGAAGGTGACGAGAAGGCTGAAGAGGCCGTTGAGGAGAAAGAGGAGGAGGAGGAAAAGGAGGAGGCGGAGAAGCCCAAGTTTGTGTTTGGAGCGTCGACGCCGTTCGGTGCTGCCGGAGGCTTCGGTGGGTTCTCAAACAGCAAGAGCGTGTTCTCAAACAGCAAGAGCGTCTTCGGCTCGACTAGTGTCTCGAAGGACGACAAGTCTGAGAAGTCTGCCGGCTCTACGGCGTCTACCTCTAGCAGTGTTCCGGTCTTTGGATCTGGCTCTGGCTCGAGCTCTGGAGCCCGTGTGTTTGGCTCTGGATCGACGTTTGGCAACGCCTTCCAGGCTGCTATGAACAAGAAGTCGATCTTTGATGAGGCTGCGAAGAAGGAGGACGGGGATGAAGAAGGGGCCACCAAAGGTGAGGGAGAGAAGGAGGAGGAGGAGAAGAAGAAGAAGACCGAGGACGGGAGTAAAGGAGGAGTCGAGAAGGGCGAGTCGTACCGGCAGATCCACCTCGAGAAGACGGACGTCAAGTCGGGCGAAGAGGACGAGGAGACCTTGTTCCAGGTGAAAGCGAAGCTGTACCGGATGGATCTGACCGAGATGAGTGACGGGTGGAAGGAGAAAGGAGCCGGCGTGCTGAAGGTGAACAAGCTGAAGAAGCCAGCCGCGGGCGGGTACTCTGCGCGGTTGATCATGCGGCAGGCGGGCAACCTGAAGCTGATTCTTAACCTGCCGATCGTGGCGGGGCTGCCGGTCATGAAGGGCATGAGCAGCTCGCTGGCGGGCCAGAAGTTCATCCGGGTGCAGACGGTGGAGGACGGGAAGCCCGTGCAGTATGCGTTGAAGATCGGGCAGCTCGAGAACGTTGGCAGGATGTACGATACGATCGTGGGCCAGCTGCCGAAAGAAGAGGCAACGGCCACAGCTATGAAGGAGGAGTCTACAAGTGCTACGACGACGGCATCGACACCGGCTGGATCTGCGACTCAGGAGGAGGCTGGAGGTGCAGTCCCCGAGAAGCGGGGGTATGCAACGCTGAAGGAACCAGCAAAGAAGGAGAAAGAGGAGGGAGAGGAGAGGGGGTCGCTCACGAAGGAGCAAGAATGAGCAGGTAGGAGGTGGGACGGCGAGACACAGCCGATGTAGGCTGTGCGGGCTCTTCCCCCCCCGACCACCGCTGTACTATAAGCTGTATAGAAATAAAGGCAAGCGACTAGACACGCTTGAATGCTGCGGTGCAGATGGCGGAGCCGGTGTGGCCGCCGAACTCAAAGACAGGGTAACTGAGGTCGGTCCAGTAGGCGAAGTTGCCGGACTTGGTGACGGCGGCGATGAGCTCGGGCTCGGTGAAGTTGCACGAGGTGACGATGAGGACGGAGTCGGGCTTCATTATGCGGGCGACGTGGGAAGCGTAGATTTCGACGCCGGACTTGTTGCCCGGCTGGTACTTGGTGCCGCTGAGGTAGATAGCGTCGAGGGTGCCCTTATCGATGACGAGGCCGAAGGAGTCCCTGTGGGAGAGCGAGAACTGGTCGTCGTCTTTCAGGAAATCGCTCTCATAGAAGGTGATTCCTTGCAGACTTTGGCCGCCATGGCTGCGGATGTCCTTGGCGAAGGAGACGCTCTGAGCGGAGTAGTCGATTCCTACGAGGCCGGTGTTCTCAAGGCCACAGTGAGCGAGCTCGAAGAGCATGTGGCCGTTGCCGGTGCCGAGGTCGCAGACGCCGCCAGTGTGGCCGGGCTTCCAGTGGTCGCAAACGAACTGCGCGATGCGCTCCTCGGCGGACTCGTCGTCGTACCAGGACTCGCCGAGATCTGCCGAGTTGCGGCTATAGTTGCGCTGCTCCAGAGCGTAAACTGAGTCCCAGTGGGATTTTTTTCCGAGATCGGTGGTGATGTCGGCGGTTGTCGGGGTGGCGGTAGATATTTGGGACATGGTGGGATGGTGGGATGCTAGGACGGTATGCAACGGAGCTTAACGCAAAGTAGAGGCCGGGGGAAGAGTCAAAAAAACGGCAGTGGATGTCGATGTGGATGTGGCGATGACTTGGGAGAAAACCCGGACGCAAAGGCCAGATCTGGACTGGCGCTTAACGTGCAAATTTTCCGGGTTTCCTGTGCTCTTTTGGGCCGAGCGGGCGTGGGATGGAAAAAAAAAGAAAGAAGAAAAAAAAAAGACTCCACCTGTATCTTTTGGTCGATAGATAACCAGCCAGATTTAGGTACGTCCAGCACACAGGAGGCAGCTCATTCCTGACATATATAGATAGTAGTGCAGTTCTCTCTTATCGCGAAATGTTTTTCCGAGGACTTAAAACGAGATCGGCAAGAGCGTTGACATTGAGCCAATTCAATCGCCACATGAGTTCGAAGCTTGAAGTGCTCAGACTGGGACCGACCCGGTTTGCCCAGCAGGCCTGGGACGACCTGACCAAGGAGTACGGCGCCAGGGTCGTCGAGACATCGGCCACTAGCCGCCCCGAGTTCGTCAAGGAGCTCGAGGCCGGCAAGTGGAAGGAGGTCAACTACATCACGAGAACTTTCGAGTCCGTTACTCAGACTGGCCGCATCGACGAGGAGATGATCGAGCTGCTCAAGAAGTACACGCAGGTCAAGGCGATCTCGCACAACGGCGCCGGATACGACCAGGTGGATGCCGAAGCCGCAGGAAAGGCCGGCATCCAGCTCTCGAACGTTCCCTCGCTCGTCGACGCCGCCACCGCAGACACCCACGTCTACCTTCTGATTGGCGCCCTGAGAAACTTCGAGTACTCGTCCATTGCGCTCCGCGAGGGCAAGTGGCCCGGAAACAAGTGCGCCGGCACGGCCATCGGCCACGACCCTGAGGACAAGGTTCTTGGAATTATCGGCATGGGCGGTATCGGCCGCGCCATCCGCGACCGCATGGCTCCGTTCGGCCTCAAGAAGGTGCTCTACTACAACCGGCACCAGCTGTCGCCGGAGCTGCAAGGCGACGCCGAGTACACCGACTTGGACACTCTGCTGAAGGAGTCCGACATCATCTCGATCAGCGTTCCCCTGAACGCCCACACCAAGTACCTCATCAACAAGGACACCATCGCCAAGATGAAGGACGGCGTGACGATCGTCAACACGGCCAGAGGCCCCGTCATCAAGGAGGCCGACCTGAAGGAGGCCCTCAAGAGCGGCAAGGTGGGCTCCTTTGGTACTGATGTGTTCGAGAACGAGCCGAACGCGGACCTCGAGCTCGTCAAGCTGCCGAACGTGATTGCCCTGCCTCACATGGGCACCCACACGGTCGAGACCATGAAGAACATGGAGGAGTTCGTCGTCAAGAACGTCGAGGAGTACGCCAAGACCGGCAAGGTCCTGACGATTGTTCCGGAGCAGAAGACGATGGAGTTTTAGATGGCCCCTCCC
>JADIOY010000253.1:0-13074 GCA_018344475.1 Xiuguozyma silvatica | reverse complement strand
CTGTGACCGTCCCGTTGGCCCTGTAGTTTCCAGAATGCTCTGGGTTGGCCTGGCTCGCATCAAACCTTGTCCATGGTTTCTAGCCCTCCGGTAATCCCCGCGTCACCTTAATGTTTCAGGGGTGTCCCGTCAGCTCCTCCCGTCAGCTCCTCCCGTCAGCTCCTCCCGTTAGCTCCTCCCGTTAGCTCATCTCACTCTAACCCCCCAGACCAAAGTAACAGGCCTGCCGGTGGGAGCACGGTCTGCCGGAGTGCTTGGCGCCAAGCCGCATACAGCAACTGCCGACAATCCTTTGCACCCCAGTATTTCAGCTCACCTGCCCAATTAGGCATCGCCCCGGACCGGCACATGTCCGGCGTACAGCATAGATTAATTAGGAAAACAGTGGAAAAAAAAATTCAGCTGGGATGCCTGCTGCCGCTGTCCCCCCCTCCACCCTGCCTCGCGCCACGCCTGACAGATATAAATAGGGCGGGGATTCTTAGACGCTGCAGCAAGGATTTGAAAAGTCAATTGAAAAGCCATTGCCAATCGCCAATCGCCAATTGAACCACCAAAATGGGACTCTTCTCTAGCCATGCCACGTCCGACGTGACCAACATCGTCAACAACATCGTCGAGGGCGCCAAGAACGACCAGGACCCTCTCATCGAGGGCTCCATTCCTGAGCTCCTCGATGCCATCTCCAAGCAGAACGACCTCGGTGAGCCAGGTCCAGTCGAGGCCGCCAGAGCCATCAGAAAGCAGCTCAAGTACGGCAGCGACCGTCAGCAGCTGAACGCTCTCAAACTGTTGGAGCTGCTCGTCTCCTACGGCGGCGACGGCAAGATGACGCTGCTCTACAACGACCGCAAGCTCATCAAGTACCTGATCTTCATCGCCTCGGGTGTCCTCGACGAGATGCAGATCAACCATGAGTTCCGCTCCAAGGCCATCCGCCTCGCCGAGGAGTTCAAGGACATGTACGAGAACGACGAGGCTCGCAAGTCCCTCGCCGAGATCTACGACAAGTGCGGCCTCACCAGAGGTGGCCGTCGCTTCATCCGCTCCAGAAAGTCCGACGCCGTGCCTGACTTCATGGACGACAAGCCTGACGGATCCGTCTTCTCCGACGCTGTCGGATACGGTGTCGTCAAGCCAAAGAAGTCCACCCTCACCGATGAGAAGTCCAAGACCAACAAGGAGCTCGACCGCAAGTACCGCATCCCTCACATCGACGACACCAAGGAGGCTCCTAGAATCGAGGCCTCTGTCGACGACGCCACCGAGCTTGCCCGCAAGCTCCAGACTGCGCTCGACAACCTCAGCCCTGAGCAGCTCTCGATCCACTCCGACGAGGCCAACATCCTCTTCGACGACGTCCGCACCGCCAGAAGAAAGATCCTCCGCTACATCCAGCTCGTCCAGACCGACGCGCTCCTCGTCGACCTTCTCCAGGCCAACGACTCCCTCATCAACGCTCTCGAGAGATACTCCAACCTCGCCGAGCCACAGGGCAAGCAGACCGCCGACCAGGCCTCTGTCGCTGCTGACAATGACCAGGACTCCCTCCTCTACTACGAGACTGACGACTCCCTCGATGATGGCCTCCAGGAGAGATTCAACAAGGCCGACGCCTGGTCCAGCAAGAAGGACTCCAAGGCCGCCGCTGCTCCAGCTACTGCTGCTGCTGCTGCTGCTGCTCCTGCTGCTCCTGCCGACGCTGCTCCTGCTGTCGCCGCTGCCCCTGCTGCCCCTGCTGCTGCCACCACGACCGCCGACTCTGCCAACCCATTCGATGACGCCGCCAAGTCCGACAAGCCAACTGAGTGGAAGTAAGTTCCCCCTGCTTGCGGTATTCACTCCTTTTTAAACTATCGTACTCTAATGTAATTCTAAAACGTCATGAAACCAACCCAAGTTGTCGTCTCCCAGTAGAATCCCTATAATCTGTAAGCTTCACCAGCTCGAAAAAATTTCATCCTTATTAGGAAACCATGCTTGGACTGACAGGTCGGGTTCTTGGGCGACATGTCGCCTGCAGAACGTTCGTGGCAACGGCCGCCGCTACCAGAGGTCGCTGTATGTCTCGTTTCGCCATCACCGGCGCCAAACCCGTCTCGAAATATCCATTTTTCAGGCAGAACGTGAGGTTTGCCAGCACCGATTCGACAAAGTCCGACGGAGTCGCCTCGGAGGCCTCCGGCGCCTCCAAGAAGGCAGCAGAGGGCCAAGGTGGTAAGGAGAGTGTAGTGGAGGCTGTGAAGGCTGAAGATGGGAAGGAAAATGATAAAAAAGATGATAAGGACGGATCAAAGGACGTCAAGGACTCCAAGGACGTCAAGAAGAAGGTCAAGAAGAGACGCATCAGAAACTTCCTCGCCGGGTTCAAGATCCGCGAGCAGCCCGCCGGCAACATCGTCGGAACAGTCAACGATCCCTACAAGCCGCCAGAGATGGATCTGGTGAACGGCTCGTACCACTGGGTCTACGAGCGGGCCATCCTCGTCACTATGCTGCCGCTGATGGTGGTGCCGTGTGTTGCCGGTGTCGACCACCCGTTCGTCGACGCCACCTTCATGGTGATGGTTCTTTTGCATTCCAGGTACGGCTTCCACAGCTGTATCACCGACTACATCCCGAAGCGTGTCTACGGTTCGTGGAACACCGCTGCCAACCGGCTGCTCGACTTTGGCACCTGGGTCTCCCTCTACGGCTGCTACCTGATTGAGACCGAACAGAACGGTTTCTTTAACATGATCTACCAGTTCTGGACGGCTGCTCTCTAGGGCCGCCGCCACGGACAACTCTCTCTTATATATAGTATATTTATTACATTGCTACGCTTCTATCCCGCTCAACTCTAGCGCCGCTCTGGGGACCGCGTGCGGTACTCGGATCGCTCGTCGGGCCGTCTGTGTCTCTCGTCTCTGCCTGGACGGTAGACGTCGTACTCTGGGCGGTAGTAGTCCCTCTCCCTGTAGGACGAACGGCCGCCGTCACGGCCGCCGTCACGGCGTCTCCCGTCTCTGCCTCCCCTTCTGCGCTCTCTAGGTCTATCGTCCCTCCGGTGTGACCTGTCACCCTCGTTCCGTCCGCTCCGGTGTCCCCTGCCCGACTTGTAGCCCATGTTCCTGTTCGGATAGTTCAGCATCTTGTGTGTGGCCACCTTAAACGTCGTTCCCGGCACCCGCTTCGACGGCACGTCCGCAAACTCGACCTTCCACACGGCATTCTTCGGCCCGCTCTTCTCCTGGTCGATCCACATCTCGACGGCCTTGACGGGCACATACTCGACGTACCACTTGCTTCCGAACTCTTTCATGACACTGGTAGCGCCCTCGATGTCCCTGATGATGACAATTGCGTGGCTGCGTCTCGGATTGACCCACACACTCTCGACAGCGTCCACTTCGTCCTCGCTAGATCCGTCGCTTGACAAGAGGGTCTTCAGCTGCTTTTCGAGCTCCTCCTTGTCCGTCTCCCCCTTCAGATTTCCCAGAAAGAGAGCCCGGGTGGCCTTAAAGCTCGGCTCACCGGTGGTCTCGTACAGAACGTCGTCCTTGATCTCCGGATCGAACTGCTCCTCGGCATTGAGATCGTGGAAATCGTCGTATCTCCGTTGAGGAGCCGACGGAGCCAGCGGAGCCAGCGGAGCCAGCGGAGCCGGCTCCACCGGGGAAACCGACATTGAGTCTACAGATTCAGTCTGGTCGGCCATCAGCGGCTCAGATCCAGTTTCCGTGTCCATCGTGGCCTCCAAGTTCAGTTGGCTACTTGTCAAAACGGGGCTAAGATTTGCCTAGAATGGAAATTATAACTATGGGGGGCTATGTACAAATATAGTAAGTAGTAGTAGTGGTGTTGGTTGGGTCTCAGATCTTGAGGTAGGATCTGTTGGCGATGGCCTGCTTGTGGCTCAGAGCACGCTTCTCGAGCAGCTTAGAGTTGCCGCTGTGGACGTTCCGGATCTCCTCGCAGAGGCGCACCGAGAAGTCGTTCGAGGCTCTCGAGTCGCTGCTGTCGAGGATCCACTTGAAGGCCATACGGTTGCGCTGGCGGGCAGTGAGCGGTGCTGGGACGGTGACGTTCTTGGCAAAGCCGGTCTTGATGGTCTTGGTGACGACGATCGGAGCAGCCATGTCGAGGGCCTCCTTGAGGTAGGTGACCGGGTCGGAACGGGTCTGAAGGTAGAGCAGATAGAGCGCCCGGTTGAGGTACTTACGGGCAGCGTCCTTCTTGCCGTCCTTCATGATGATGTTGACGCAGAGCTCGAGGGTATCGTCGGTGTACTTTGGCATCGGCTTCTCCTTGAGCTTGGCGGCCTCTTCAAACTGCTTGTCGGTAGGTCCAAAGCCGAGCAGCGACGAGACCTGGTCTGGTGTGTTCGGCTCGGGGAAGCTGTTGGCGCCGCTCTTCAGCTCGTCGATCATCTCTTGCATGGCCTCGGTGGCCATGTCGTAGGCCTCGTTCATCTGTGCAACTTTAGGCGCATGTTTCGACTGGTCCTCATCGCGGATTGCCCGGAGTGTCTTGCCGAGGTACGGGAGGTCGATCTCAGCCACCTCCTCGGTGACCGCCTTGGCGACCTTCTCTGCCTCGTCGACGGCGTGGTTCTGGGCCTCGACGGTGATTCCAGTGTCCTGAGCGATGGCCTCCTGCAGTGCAGCGTAGCCGTCGCTCGAAGGGTCGTTCATGGCCTTCTCGATGAGGGTCTTGCCCTCGCCGAGGTACTCGTTGATCTCGTCGGCCTTGGTCTCAACGAGCCGTGCAAAGGCAGGGTCGATCCGCTCGACGACCTGGAAAACGAACGAGTCCTGGATCTGAGGGACACTGGAGACGGCGTTCGTGATGTCGAGCAAGTCGAGCTTGCGGCTGTTGAGCAGCTTATGGATCAAGGCACGCTTGTCGTCGGTGGCATCCTCGAGAACGGCTCTGAGGGCGGAACCTTCCTTCTGGAAGCTCTCGACGAGCTTCTCGACGGCCTCTGTGTCGGCAGCGACGGTCTCCTTGACGGCCTCGGCGTCGGTAGCGACGGTCTCCTCGATGGCCTCAGCAGTTGGCTCAGCGACGGTCTCCTTGACGGCCTCGGCGTCGGCAGCGACGGTCTCCTTGACGGCCTCGGCGTCGGCAGCGACGGTCTCCTTGATGGCCTCGGCGGTTGGCTCGGCGACCGTCTTGAGCAGTTCGCCGAACTCAGGGTCGATCTCGGCGATCAGCTTGAACAGAGGCGAGTCGGTGGCCTGGGCGTGCTCGGAGAACTCGTCGATCAAGGCGCTGACGAGCTTTCTTGGGTCCTTGGCGAGCTCGTCAAGGTCAGCCTTGGTCTCAGTCTCGGCCTCACTGGCAGCAGCCTCGGCCTCACTGGCAGCAGCCTCGGCAGCAGCCTCGACGGCGGAAATCTCAGGGACTTCAGCCTTGGTCTGGAGCAGCCCCACCAGCTTATGGCGCTGCTCGCGGGTCAGTGAAGGCAGGCTGCCCTCGGCGATCAGCTTGTACAGCTTCTCGACGTCCGTTTTCTCCCAGTTCGTTTGCTTTCTGACTGCAAGATCCTGGATCGCGTCGGCCAGCTCCGGGTCAAGCTCCTGCAGGTGCCGGAAAGCAGCGGAGTTCTCACCTAGAGTCAAAAAGTTCGTCACGAGCTCAGCGAGGATGTTAATACCTTCACCTTTGACACTCAAAAACATCCTTCTGAAGTACTCGATCTCTGCAAGCTCAGCTGCATTCTGAGAGGCGGCACGCTTCTCCATGGCGGTCACTTTGTCGTCGAGTTGCTGTCTCAGCTTCTCGAAGGGCACGCCGGACTTCTGGGAGAGCAGCTTCAGCTTGCGGTCAATGAGGTCGATCTTCTCGGCGTCGAGCTTCTTCATGTGCTTGGCGTACTGGGACCGGTCGAAGTCCTCGGCCGTGTAGGAGTCGTCGCGGATGAAGTTGCCCTCCTCGTCGATCTGCTTGTCCTTGAGGTACTCGGCGATCTTGTCACCGCTGTCACGCTGGTACTGCGGCTCGTCCGAGTACATTCTGACTTGAACGGCTCTAGTTGGGGTTTTTTGCTTCAGCGCACGCGCCCATCTGCTGGGCGATGCCCTGGCGACTCTGGAAAACATGTTTTATGGTGTCTGCTGGTCAGAGCTCAAGCAGGTGTTGGGTATAGGAGGCTTTAAATTTTTCACTCCCTCACTGAAAAGTGAAAAATTCGAGGTGGTGAAAAATTCGAGGTGGTTGAAAAAAAAAAAACTACTGATACTTGTGGCGGTGCAACAACTGCCGCCAGCCCGCTGCTCGCCTGCCCCTACTGCGCCACATATTTACGTGCCCACAAATGCTGGCCGGGGCGGCCTCGTTTAAAGTTATTCCGGCAATGGCAACTCCTTCAGTGAAAGTGGTTCTGCTGGGCGACCAGGGCGTCGGTAAAACGTCGCTGCGGTGCCAGTTTCTGTACCACTACTTCAGCAGCAGCTACAAGGCGACGATCGGTGCGGACTTCCTCTCGTGCAAGGTCAAGACGAGCGACGACGAGTTTGTAGACCTGCAGATATGGGACACGGCTGGACAGGAGCGGTTCAACGCCGTCAGCAGGGCGTTCTACAGGGGCGCGGACATCGGGATCCTTGTGTACGACATGACGAACCCGGACACGTTCTACTCGATGCAGAAGTGGCTGCAGAACTTCCTGGCGAACGCCAAGGGGAGGCCGTATATAATGGTAGTAGGCAACAAGCTGGACAGGGAGAGCATCCGGCGGGTGAGCGCGCGGCAGGCGAGGGAGTTTGCCGAGCAAGAGCCGGAGCCAGGGATCGTCGTGGACCTGGACGAGGACGTTCTGGAGACCTCTGCGAAGCGCCACGACGACGTCGAGAAGGTGTTTAAGCGGTGCGCGGATCTTGGCGCACGCAAGATCCTCAACGGGGAAGGGATGGAGCCGATGCGGTTCGACGCCGTCGACGTCGTCGAGGACCGCCGGGGCACCAAGTCGTGGGGGTGCTGTTGATCACCGAGTCTAATATGTTTACTACGCAAATACCAACTACAGCATTTCAGCATTTCAGCATTTCATCATTATATAGGCAGATGCTAATTCCGATCTGTCTCTGTTTTTCAGACCTTCCCGATTCGGACAACCAACCTTCTTCCTCCTTCCTCATGGCCGAAGAGCTCCGGTTTGGGTCCGTGCTGGACCAGGACGCCAGCGGCGTCACCTCGGGCGGCTCCTCGGAGGCCGACCAGATGCTCCCGGAGGATATCTCTGGCGCCGGCGGCGCCGGCGGCATCGCGGCCGGCCGCTTCGACGACGAATCGGCGTTTGCACAAGGAATCCGTAAAATGGAGGCCCAGGGCCTTGTAGACATCGGCAACCTCGCCACGTGGACGGCATCGACGTACAAGCAGGGTTACGGCGTCAAGGAGCTCCGCGAGGACACCCCGCTCAGCTACTGGCAGAGTGACGGCCAGCAGCCGCACTTCATCACGATCCACTTCACAAAGAAGGTGGCCATCGAGAGACTCTCCATATACCTCAACTACGAGGCCGACGAGTCATACACGCCGTCGCGTGTGCTCATCATGAGCGGCTCCGGTGAGCACGACCTCGTCGAAGTCTCGTCGCGCGAGTTCGTCGAGCCAATGGGCTGGCAGCACCTCCAATTCACGGGCATCCGCAGCGACAACCTGCTCAAGTGCTACCTTCTGAAGATCTGCTTCCTCAGCAACCACCAGAACGGCAAGGACTCCCACGTCCGAGCCATCAAGGTCATGTCACCACAGCGCGACGATGAGACCCAGGATACTGTCGGGTTCACCAGCATCAAGCTGTTGTCTGAGAGTGTCATCCGCTAGCCCGCTACCCAGTGAGCAAGCTAAAACCCACCCGTGTAATCTTTCTAATGCAAGTTCTATCTTTATCTTACTGGTCCAGCATCGACAGCTCCAGCGCGCGGCGCAGCTGTTCCTCTTCGTCATCCTCGTCGCCGCTGTAGGATCGGCTGCCGCTGTAGGATCGGCCGCCGCTGTAGGCTCGGCCGCCGCCAATTGGTTCCGGCTCCGTCAGTATACTCTGCGAGGAGCTCTCCAGGGAGACCGCCGACCCCTCCAGGGACATTGCAATCGCCTGCCTCAAGTCCTCGTCCTCGGCGTCTGCATCCATCTGTGCTTCTGATGGTGGCTCCGGCACCGCCGCCACATTCTCCATCGACATACTCATCGCCAGTGCCATCTGCAACTCGTCCTCGGGGTCGTCAGAAACACCGTTGTATCTGTCAACGAGGGCCTCCGCCTCAAGCGCTGCCTCCGCCTCGCGGTCCGCCTGGTACTCGTAGTCTTCGAGCGAGGCCCGCAGCTCGTCCGTGGATGCCTTGCCGTCCCTGTCCTGCGTCTTCTTCCATTTCTTCTTGGCCTTCTTCGACTCCTCCTGAAACAGGTCGCCAAAGTGGAAGAACTGGATCACGGGCCCGAATCCGATTATTCCGACGGCCTGTTTCTCGTCGGCGATGATCCGCGTAGCGGGTAACGACCGCATGCCAGCGAGCATTCTCTTGCCGAGCCGCTCGCTAACACGCCGGAGGAACTGGCCCGTGAACACGTCGTACATGTCGACGCTGCCGTCGGCAGTGCCGACGAGCACGCAGTAGCCGTTGATCAGCACAGAGGTGACCATCGCAGACTCCTTCTGCACTGCACGCGGCAAGAACGTCACCTTCGGTTTCAGGCTGTACTTGGAGTCGCGGACGTCGACGATCATCACTTCGCCGCTCTGGAGAACGGCGGCCATCATGAGCGGGTCGTTTCCCACGATGCTGCGGTCCCTGTCGAGGAACCGGTGGCTGCTCTCCTCGAGCGCGGCCATGGAGATGACTTTGTTGGAGCTTCCCTCAGTCGTCGTGTTTCCCATCACTAACCGCTTCGTGACACCATCAAATGAAAGCGCCTCCAGTTGCAAGCCCGAGTACACCAGCACGACCTGCCCGCCGTAGTCGACAAGCAACCGAGAGTCCGCGCCGGGGGGCTCCAGCTGGCCCAATTCTTCCACTGTGGACTCCTTACCTCTAAGAAGCCCGCCCGTGACGAGCGTCACGACGCCGGAGCCGTCCAGCACAACGACCCTGTCCTTGCCGTCCGAGTCGATCTGCACAATGGCGTTCGGTCCGATCTTGATCGGGTCTCTGACGCTCTTGCCCAACTTGGCGTCCCACGCTTGAAGAACACCCTCCTGGTCGCCAGTGATGGCCGTTGGCGGCAGCACACCCGATGCAACGTACACGCTCGTCACCATTGCGTTATGTGTGAACCCCTGGTACTGCTTGACGCCGTGCACCGTCAGGTTCTTGTAGTCGACGAGCGTCCCGTGGACCTGTCCATTCCAGCGGCCAAACACCACGGCGTGTGCGCCTGCCGAGTAAGACGTCGTCCCCGTCGGGGTCTCGCAGACGCCGTAGTCCAACCCACGTCCAGAGCTCGCCTTGCAACTGATGAGTCGTCCGCTGTTCGGGTCGTAGCACACCAACCGGTCCCGATCAAAGTCGACGTGTAACTCTCCAAAAGAGGGCGGACCCGGGTTCTGGTTCCGTGCAAAACTGCGCCGGAACCCACGGCCCCGCTGCCACGCTTTACTCACAGGATCCCTCGTCAGCAGCTCGTCCTTCCACGACGCCGTCCGCGACGCCGACGTGAAGACCTTGCCAGCGCCAGGGAACCTAGCGGCAAAGACTTTGGCCCAGACGGCGTTGTCCTGGGTGAGCCGGTGCCACTCGTCACACACGAGTCCGATCTGCTCCAGGGAATCCGGGTCCAGGTATGCGAAGATCTGGATCAGCAGTTCCGAGGGCAACGACTGGATCGATGTGGTCATATATACGGTATTACTCTACAGAGAGAAACGATCTGTTTGAATGATAGGTTTATTATGCCTCGTTTCCAAGGCTGTGCAGGGCCTCGGGAAGCTTTTTTTTTTTTTTTTTTTTTAGTTTTTAGTTTTTCGGTGTTTTACTCCAGCTTTTTCTCCATACTTTTCATCCCCGTTTGGGAAACGTGCGGCGCTACCGGGATTACTTTGGGGGGAACCCCAGGCTCAACCACCAGGTTAACTGCTTTATATAGGCCTAGGCGGACCCCGGTGCTGCACGTAATTTCCCTTCAACGCCGTTGTCATCTTCATTTTCCACTCGACTCCCATGTTAATCCACGAGAAGCGCAAGCACGACAAAGCCGACCGCGCCATCGCCACACAGGCCCACCGCAAGGAGGTGATGGCCCAGGCGAAGCTGGAGCGGGAAAAGCGGGAGGCAGCGGCTGCAACCCAGAGCAGCCTGATGGGTGGAAATAGTATGGCGCATGACGGCGAAGAGCTTTTGGGTGCAAACATGGCGGACGAACTGATGAAGTCATTCTCGAAACGCAGCGGCAGGAAGCTGTCGGACGAGGAGCTGCGCCAGGAGTGCGCCGGCACCGAGATCGTCGACAACGGTGACGAGCAGTATGTGGCTGAGGCCGATGACAGTGTGGCTGAGTGGCAGTCATCCGAACAGGCCGACGAGGAAGAGGACGGCGACGAGATCAGCGGAGACGAGGACGATGAGCACGATGAAGACCCTCACTTGGACGACACTGTTTGGCACCATCAGAAGTAAACTACTACCGTTTAATCGTAAATGCGTTCCATTCCAGAAAGTATACCCAAATATAAAAAATATGACTGATGATGATGATGATGAAAATGATATGATGATATGATGATATGATGACGATGATGAATGATGTTGTTGAAAGGAGTGTTGCCTGCGCAGGCATGTATAGGTCCTTGTGTTTTTGTTCGCTGTTGTAGAGTTGTTGTTGTTGTTGTTGTCGTCGTTGTTGCTCATCACTCCAGGTATGATGCATAGATGTCGCCAAAGACATCCGCGTTGAGCTCGATCAGCTGCTTGAGTCTCTCGGCCACGTTGCGGAGCTCCTCGTTGATGAGGTAGTCGTCCTCGATGCTCTGAGGGTCGGCGAGACCGTTGCGTAGCTTTGTGAACAGCTGCTGCTCGAGCAGGCCGTACACTTTCGAGGAGGGCTGGGTCTGCTTGAGGAGCCAGTTGAAGCAAAAGTCGACGCGCTGAGGGTCGAGCTTGCCAAAGAGCGTCGAGACAACGTGGACGGCGAGGCTGTGGAGGTTGCGGGTCCACTTGCTGTTGCCGTTCTCGTCGACAATGATGTTGAGGATCTGCTTCTTGAGGGCAAACATCTGCTCCGGCGCGCAGAGCTCGGCAGGCAGGTGGTTCTGCTTGACGAGGGTTCTGTAGAGCACGGCGCAGAGCTTGGTGCAGATCAGGTGGCGCACGTCGGCGCGCAAAACAACGAGTCTAGAGTGGTCGAACGCGAGTGTGTTCGGGAATTCGGCCACCATGCGGGAGCACGAGAGCAGGCTGAGGACGGCAGCGTTCAAAACTTTTCTAACGTCCTTGCAGCCGCCGAGCATGATGCTGTGCTTCTTGAACCAGAGGAGGGAGAGCGTCAGGTTGATCTTGCGCTTCTTGAGTGCAGAGGCAAAGTACTCCTTCTCAAATGCGACGGCGGTCGAGCAGAGCAGGGGCCGCAAGATGCGGATCTGGTGGTTGGCCACGTCGAGCTTCATGGCCTCCAGGATGCTAAAGAGCACGCGCAGTCCCTCGACGAGCTTGTCGGCGTCGACGGCGGCGTTACCATTGGCGGCGGCGGTGGCCTCGTGGAACACCTTGTTCATCGAGTCGACCCAGCCGTCGCGCATTGGGGCGCAGTGGAGCTTGAAGACGCCGGCGATCCAGTCGGCAAAGCCGGCAAAGTCGAAGAAGCCCGAGTTGAGCTGCTGCAGGATGAGCTTCATGTCGAGGATCTCCTCGACGGACTGCTTGTCCTTGGAGGGGATGAGCGACAGGAGGATACCCTTGAGGGCATCAAACATTACGGCGATGGCAGAGCCCTCGGTGATCTCGCGGCCCTGCTTGAGGACGGTGTCGATCTCGCGGCGGATGAATGCCCAGTAGTTGTCTGCCTGGATCTTCTTACGCCTGCCGCGCTCGCCGTCCAGGTTAGGGCGGAACTGGAGCTGAGGGTCGAAGAGGATGTCGTGGCGCAGCTGCAGATTCTTGAGCACCTCGTGGAGGTCGATCTCGTGCATCGACTGGAGGTTGACTGGAGGGAGGAGCAGTGGGACGCGGTGGCGGTGGCGGTGGCGGTGGATGGCGCCAGCAGGGCCGCCGGCGGCGGCAGCTGCAGTGGCAGCACCACCAACAGCCGGCTTGGCACCAACAGCCGGCTTGGAACCAGCAGTAGCAACAACCGGCTTGGCAATGCCAGCGACGGCCTGCTGCTGCATCTGCATCTGCATCTGCTGTTGTTGTTGCTGCTGCTGTTGGATCTGTTGCTGCTGTTGGATCTGCTGCTGCTGTTGCACCTCCTGCATCTGCTGGGCGCCGGACTGTCTGGCAGGCAGCTGGTTCATGAGAAACTCGGCGTGTCTCTGGGTCGGAGTAAAGATGTTTGGCAGCGAGCGGCTGCGGAAGCGCCGCAGCGGCTGGCGCTTGGCAACTTTACCCAGAGGGTGTCTCTTGTTCTGGAGCAGCTCGTGACGCTGCTTGGCGGCCGTCACGTTGTGAACAACCCGCTTCGTCGACAGCGGGTCCTCGTCCTCCAGCGAGGTCTGGCTCCCAGAGTCCGGCAGCGCCTCGCTCTCGCTCTCGCCACTCTCGTCGACGGTGGCCATCACCTCGTCCTCGTCAGTCTCGGCGTCGGTCTCTGTCACTGCAGGCAGCCTGCTGAGTGCCGGCGGAGGCACAACGACCGACGGCCGCCGGCTCTCGCTGACATCGACATTGGCCATGTTTAAGCCATTATCAGCAGCAACGGCGGCGACGGCAGCAGCGGCGGCGGCAGCGGTGCCAGGGGCGCTGTCCTTGCTGTTCGAAAATACGTTCTTAAAATGTGGAGCGGGCCGCTCGAGCTCCTGGTTGTCGTTTGTGTTGGACATGGGGCTCACAAAGTTGGTCCTTTGCTTCCACGAAATGCTGTGCGAAGCTGGGCCGTTTTAAAGCGGCACTGATGGAACCCAGTGGAATCCGGGCAAAAGAAACGAGCCATAGCAGT
>JADIOY010000252.1:0-13193 GCA_018344475.1 Xiuguozyma silvatica | reverse complement strand
CAAAAACAAAGGGGAATTAAAAAAAAAAAAAAAAAAAAAAAAAAGGTGGATGTATCGCGCGCGCACTTTATGCGGACTCGGGCCAGGTTTATTTTTCAGTTGGATTCCAGATAAGCGTTGGCGGTTACCAGATTCGGAAGGAGGGTCTGAGTTGTGGAGGGACCACCGCGGAGATAGATCTACAGAGAGACCGTATAAAGATATTTCAATTAATATTAGCTTCATGTCATTTCTTCTTCGTGGTTCTCACAGCCTTGCCTTCGTGTCGTTAACAAGGGCAACAACCTTCTCGGCGGCACCCCAGGAGAACTCCATACCGGAGCCGCCAAAGCCGTAGCAGTCGACGATCTTGTGGCCGTCGACGACCTTGGCGCCGATGTGGACGCCGCCGTTTCTGGCCGGTCTGAAGCCGACATTGACTCTGCGGATGTCGAACTGGCCGGCTATGAGCAGGTCAGGGAAGCGCTCGGCGGCGTTGTTGATGAGGTCGCGGGTCTCGGCGTCGCTTGGGGACGGGTCGAGGCTGTTGAGGACCTTGGTACCGCCGACGATGATTCCGCCGTCCAGCGGCCGTGGAATCACAAACGACCACTGACCGTTGGCCATCTGGTAGGTGATGGTGTGGTCGAGGTAGCGGGAGCCGAGCGGGGCACGGACGAGAAGCGTCTGGCCGCGGATCGGGTACGACTCCTGGTCCCAGGAGCCGTCCCACTGGAGGCCCATTCCAGTGGCATTGACAATGGTCGAGTCTGGGTAGAGCTGGGCGACCTCCTTGAGGGACCGGACGGTGGCCGTCGTGAGCTTGACGCCGTAGCCAAAGACGAGCCGGCGCTCGAGGAAGTCGAGGTACAACGGCGAGTTGATGACCCAGGTCTTGTAGTTGGCGCCAAAGGCGACGCCCTCAGGCAGCTGCGACTGCGGGATGACCTCAAAGTCCTCGATTTCCTCGGTGTAGCCGCGAGCGAGGCTCAGATAGAGCGGGTCGGGCTTCTCGAGATAGTCGGTGCCCTTGATCCACTTGATGGACGACTCCGGGTGGTCCCTGGCGAGTTTCTTGAAGGCCCGGTACGTCGAGCGCGCCAGCTTCGAGTCACGGTACTCGGCATTGCTCTTGCTAGGGAACGGCCGGAAGTGGGCTCCGCTCTTAGACGAGGTGTACTCAGGCTTGAGAAGGCCCGTCGAGGGGAAATCCTGCGAGATGATCTCAACGTGGTGTCCCTCCTGGACGAGCTGGTATGCGGCGGTGAGTCCGATGACTCCGCCTCCGACGACGATGATTTTGGCCATCGAGGAAGTTTGTTGAATGAATTGAGAGATGAGCAGTGGAATGCAGCGACGGGATGCACGGGTCTTTTTAAACCCGCCGACGGCCCAGAATGCAGGGCATCTCTATCCTCGGATCGCGCGATTCCGCAGAGATTTCCCAGGCGCACCTGACTTAGCGTGCCAAGAAAACAAAAAAAAAAAAAAACAGATTTTGGGAGACGCAGACGCACAATTTCGGCCGGAGTCTACAGAACGGGGGAGAGAGAGAGGGGAGGGTGAAAAATTGGGAGGTACCGAGTCTCTTTATCACAATCATGCCCAACCCGCCGAACCGCGTCCTGCAATTGGATGGCCACTTGCTAGACAACGAGGTGTTCGACTCGCTCAATAGGAAGCTCCACGATGCCTTCTCGAGCGGGTACCTGCCGATCGGTGTCCAGCAAATCGCTAACGGCGATACGCTCAACTTGCTGCTCAGGCTGGCCCTGTTCAAGGTCACCGTCTGGGACAAGAGCACCACGTACGGCCTCGCGCTGCAGAACCTGCAACTGTCGGACGGCAGCTCCAGGAGCGGTATCTCGAAGCCGCGGAAGCTGCTGCTGCTGTTCGCCATCATCGCCAGGTACCTGTATAAGCGTCTCGAGTCGTACAGCTACGAGACCGTCGGAGGCAGCGGCGCTGGCGCTGGCGCTGGCGCTGGATGGGTCTCCAAGCTTGCGGCAAAGCTGGCAAGACTCGCCGACAAGTTCTCGAAGCTGTACGCAACGCTTACGCTCGCCAACTTCCTTCTCTTCCTCGTCCGCGGCAAGTACCCGACGCTGTCGAACCGCCTGCTGGGCATCACTTATAGACCGCTCTCGAGCACGGCCACATCGCTCGCCAGCAACCCGCAGACGATCAGTTACGAGTTCCAGGACCGCCAGCTCGTGTGGAACACTCTGACGGAGTTCCTCGCGTTCACCCTGCCGATGATCTCCGTTCCAAAGTTGGCCAGGGCCGTCAGGCGTGTTGTAACCGGTGGCTCCGGTAAGCGCACCGCCAATAGGAAACCCGGTGACGGCGGCATCCTCCGCTTTCTCCCTGTATCATGCTGCGCCATCTGCTACCAGAACGCTGTCGCCAAGTCCAAGCAAGAGGTCGCCGTCGAGGACAACCTCGTCACTAACCCATACATCACCAGCTGCGGCCACGTCTACTGCTACTACTGCATAGTGAACAAGCTCGACGAGCACTTTGACCCGGACGATCCGGACTCGTGCTGGACATGCCTCCGTTGCGGCGATCCGGTCAACTATTGTCAGCCGTACAACGGCGGATTCGCTCCTATCAAAGAGGAGTGAGTTGGATGAGTCTTCTCTCTCTCCCTCTCTCTCTACCTCTGGACCTGCACAGCCGTGCATCACCCTCACGCACCTAATTCGCCGCCCCCAGTTTTTTTTTTTCCAGCTATATAAACCCCAAGAATCCCGCCCATTGGAAAAACTTCTCTTTCCTCAAGATCTCTTTGCCTTTTGGCTTAGATCAAGTGTAGTATCTGTTCTTTTCAGTGTAACAGCTGAAACTGTCCCTCTTTGGGACACTCATATTGTTACAACGATTTTTGGAAACCACGAAAGTTCACGCTTTGGTCCAGCCTTGGCCAACGGTTCAGATTTATCTGACTGTCGGCCTTTTGGACTGGGTGTCGCTGCCCTTACACTCACGGCTTCTGACGCCCCGTTTGGGAAGAGAGGAAGGCTCCTCTCGACTGAACGATATCTGTGCTGTGCCATCCATGATGGCATATCACGAGTTGGGAACTAAGGTGATTCCTTAGTTCTCTGGGATCTGGGGGATGGCCTTACGAACTGCTGCTCAGCAGAAAAGGCCTGTCGTGTACGTGTGTAGCATATGTAGACAGTAGGTCTCATTTTGAGTTGGTATCTGCCCAGCCGTCTACCGGTATCTCTTCACAACGGTCTTCCGCTCCATCCATACTTTTTTTCGCGCGTGTTTACCTCTGATTTCTACCCATCTATATAGCCAACCCCTTGTTTCTGCCCAGATGAAGACCAATCTGCAAGGAGAGGTCGCCTGGGCGATACGAAGCAAGGCGTACATGCCGCCGGTGTTGCCGGTGCTGCCGGAACTTAGCGTCGACGAGAAGCGCGAGTACCGCCGGAAGCAGCAGAAGGCAAAGCCCCAACCCACAAGGAGTAGCCAGCCTGATGTGCAGGATCGGGCCGCCTTTATAGACTTGAGTTCTGACGATTCGCCGGACATTTCTGCCGTGCCGGTAGCTCAACCGCATCTACAACGCACGCCGCGCTTGTCGCAGGTAAACGAAGCCTCCACAAAGCGGAGGGCGGCCGTGCCGTCGAGCCAGTCCAAGAGGCAAAAGGTTTCTCAGGGAGAAGAGGACGACGAGTTCTCCGATGACGGAGGCGAGGCCGTCGCTATCCTGGCCAGCAGAGAGACGAGCAGGAAGGAACAGCAGCAGAATCAGACGAGTCCGGTTCCTGTGCCCGTGGCTGGACCTGCCGCCACCGAGATCATGCCGACTCCCACTCAGGCCGATCTCTCTGCTTCAGCTCTGCGGCTTTCCATTGATCCCGCAGCCATGAGTGAAGATCGGATGCGCCAAGTTATCGGAGGGCTTACAGAGTATGTTGATAAACTGGCCAATCTTATTGAAAAGATCAGCACACACGCTGGTGGAGTCGGATCCGCCAGTAAGGATTGCCTCGAGTCTAGAGAGCTGGTTTTGAACGTGGCTGCAAGTGCAGACCCGGAGGTCCTCGACTCTGCTCCAAAGGAGTCTCAGCCCGCTAAAGACAGCGACGTTATTGACCTCGACCTGGAAGATAGTTTAGAATTCGATGTGTCGCAGTCTCCAGCACGGACGGCCCGTGCCGCGCCACCTAAATCCTCGCCATTCAAAGAGCCGCCAGCCCCGGTTTTGCCGCGTCTCAGAGACCGCTCAGAGATCCGACCTGTGGATCGCGCTCCGCCTGCAGAGGTGCACTCTGAGCCTGAGCCCGAGGACTTGTCGTTTGGTCTAGAGACAGACGACGAAGAAGCGGAGGCTGAGCAGATCTCCACCCAGGAGAGGAAACAGCTGAAGGATTTCATTGTTTCGGATGATCCCGTCGCTGAAGACACGACTTACATCGATGATGCAAATACCCGTGGATATCATCATGATAACGACGACGACGACGACGACGACGACGAAGGTGATATTGAAATCGAGCAGAGTGAGATCGATAACCTCAAGATGAGCCAGTTTGAGGAGGTCGAGGACGATCTTGCTATCAACGACGACGAGAACTACCTGACGCAACTCAACGAAGAGAGAGAGATCGAGACCATCGATCTTGACGATGAGGACGACAACTTCGCCCTCGACTGGGATAGTGAAGAGAACGAGATCTTTGAGTCAAAGTCCAATACAGCACAGCCTCTGCCAGCACCGCCAGCACCGCCAGCACCTGCCCATAAACCTGATGCTAACGACGCCGACGACGACGACGACGTCCAAGTTCTTGAAAATGTCAACCCTGATCTGTTTAAGAAGTTCACTTTGAAATACGAGTGGACACAGGACGTCTACAAGGTCCTCCGCGGTGTCTTTCATCTTGAACGGTTCCGTTCGAACCAGCTGGAGGCGATCAATGCAACGCTCGCTGGAAACGATGTCTTTGTGCTGATGCCTACCGGTGGCGGTAAGTCTCTGTGCTATCAGCTTCCAGCATTGGTCAAGTCTGGTGCCACGAAAGGCACCACCATCGTCATCTCCCCGTTGATTTCGCTCATGCAGGACCAGGTTCAGCATCTGCTCGACAACAACATCAAGGCGGCAATGCTAAACTCCCGTACTACCGCCGAGGCCAGAAGAGAGACGTTCAATCTTTTCATCAACGGTTTCTTGGACCTGATCTACTTCTCCCCAGAGATGATCAGTGCCAGTCAGCAGTGCAAGCGGGCCATCGAAAAGTTACACCGGGATGGCAACTTGGCCCGGGTCGTCGTCGACGAGGCACACTGTGTTTCGTCGTGGGGCCATGATTTTCGTCCAGACTATCAGGCACTCAGCTTCTTCAAAGACCAGTATCCTGACGTCCCAATGATGGCTCTCACGGCCACTGCCAACCAACACGTCCGCATGGACATTGTTCATAATCTTCGGTTGAAGGATCCGAAGTTCTTCAAGTCGAGTTTCAACCGGACAAACCTTTACTACGCAGTTCTCCACAAGGAGAAAAATGTCCTCGAGGATATCGCAGGCCGGATCAACACCAAATACCGGGGGAAGACAGGTATCATCTACTGTCACTCGAAGAACTCGTGTGAGAGGACTGCCGACAGACTCAACCAGTTCGGTGTCAAGGCCGACTTTTATCACGCTGGTATGTCGCCTGAGGAGAGAAGCGAATCTCAGACAAAGTGGCAGACTGGACAGACGAAAGTCATTTGTGCCACCATCGCCTTTGGTATGGGTATCGATAAGCCCGATGTCCGTTTTGTCATCCACTTGACGCTCCCTCGCAACCTGGAAGGATACTACCAGGAGACGGGTCGTTCCGGCCGTGATGGTGAATACTCGGAGTGTCTTCTCTACTTTAATATGAGAGACGCGCTGACACTGCAAGGGTTGATCCAGCGTGACAAGGAGCTTGACCGTCAGAGTCGTGAGCAGCATTTGAACAAGCTGCGGCAGGTCATTCAGTACTGTGAGAATGCCGTCGATTGCCGTCGTCAGCAAGTGTTGCAGTACTTCAACGAGAGTTTCGACCGGAAAGACTGCCACAAGCAGTGCGATAACTGTGCAAGGGTCGGTAAGGTTCACACTGTCATGAGAGATGTCACCGACCTTGCCAAGTCGATCCTGCAACTTGTCCGTGACTTCCAGAATCAGAGAGTCACCCTCATTCAGTTGCAGGATACCGTCAAGGGATCCAGAAGTGCCAAGATCGTCAACTCTGGACTCGCCGACAGCCCTTATTACGGTATAGGCAAAGATCTGAGCAAAGTTGAAGTGGAGCGGATCTTTTTCCATATGAGCTGTTCTGAGATGCTGAAGGAGGTTGCGGTGATGAACGGAGCCGGTTTTGCAACGAATTACCTTCACTTGGGACCCAAAGCGTACGATGTGCTGAACGGTAAGGAAAGGGTGAAAGTCGAGTTCACGAACCTTGTTTCGTCAAACCCATCCTCGTCGTCGAGGCAGAAGAAGGGTGGTAGAAAGGTTGGCGGTGCTCATAGTAAGGGTTCGCCACCAACGATCTCTCGCTTCGCCTTTGGAAACAAAGAGAACCGGCCGCCGCCTCCAGGGCTTGTATCATCTTTCACGTCTGCCAGCAGCATTTACGGTGGCCACATGCCACCCAAGGGTGCCACTGCTCGTGTGACGCCAATAGAGAATCCTGCAATGCGCAATCATGTCAACGAGTGTTTCTTCAAGCTGCGTGCGCAGCGTTCCAAAGCTGCGACGCGGTTCTCGCACGCATCTGAGAGAACGATCGCGTCTGACACCACCCTCAAGGACATGGCGCTGAAGCTTCCATCAAACGAGACGGAATACACTATCCTGGACGAGCTACAGAGGACTCAGGTTCAGTACTACAAGACTTTCAAGAAGCTGCTGAACACACTCCGCAAGGAGCGTGAAACTGCGTTTGGTAGCGCGCTGATCCCCTGCAAGGAGGTCGACCCACACGCTGAGCACAGTGTGATCATGTCGTCGATTCCGTCGCAGACGCAGCATGCAAATGAGGCGCAAACGATGAGTCAATTGCAGAACCTTTTACACTCTCAGAGTGCAAAGGGATCCGGATCTGGATCTGGTGCGTCCGCTTCTGGCACTGGCTCCGGAGCCCGCTCTGGCACTCCTAGAAGAGGTGGTGGCAGAAGAGGTAGCCGGAGGGGTGGTGGAAGAAGTACGCGCGGGCGTTACAACAGCAAGCGTCCAAGTGGCGGTAGCTCTCAACGTTCCAGGGGTGCGTCATCTGGCCCGAAGAGGTCCGGTGCCGGTGCAGCATCCAAGGCAATGAGGCTATGAGATGAGGTGCGGTTTTCCTAAATAGGCAACCCGCGGCCAGAGTCAGAAGAAATAATCACTAATCAGGGCCCCAAAAAATGTTTCTGAAATATTTTTTTTTCAAATTTGCTAATCAAGGACTTCGTTCTTTTCATACCAATCGTAAATACCGATGTCTAACGTTCTTGTTCTTGGTTCCGGTGGAAGGGAGCATGCTCTTCTGTGGAAGCTGGCCCAATCTCCACTGGTTGGTAAGCTCTATTGTGCTCCTGGCAACGGCGGCATCGCCCAGATGCCCCAGGTTGAGTGCGTTCCAATTGGATCTTCTCCATCCGATTTCGCCAAGATTGTCGAGTTTGCCAAGTCTCACGACGTCAAGCTCGTTGTTCCCGGCCCTGAGCAGCCTCTTGTTGATGGAGTGAGTGATGTACTTGCCCATGCTGGCATTGCCTCGTTTGGTCCGTCCGCCAAGGCTGCCCGCATGGAGGGTTCGAAGGCCTTTGCCAAGGACTTTATGAAGAAGCACGGCATTCCGACCGCTGAGTACCGCAACTTCACCGACTACGAGGAGGCCAAGGCCTACGTCGAGGGTGTCAAGACGAATGTTGTGATCAAGGCCAGCGGCATTGCTGCTGGAAAGGGTGTTCTCATCCCTGAGAGCAAGGAGGAGGCCCTCGAGGCCCTCAAGGAGGTGATGGTTGACAAGAACTTTGGTGCCGCCGGCGATGAGGTCGTTGTCGAGGAGTTCATGGAGGGCGAGGAGCTCTCTGTGCTGTGCGTCTCTGACGGCTACTCGTACGTCTACTTCCCTGCCGCCCAGGACCACAAGCGTGTTGGAGACAACGACACTGGTCTCAACACCGGTGGTATGGGTGCTTACGCTCCGGCTCCGTTGGGCACCAAGGAGCTGCTTTCCCAGGTGGAGCAGACCATCCTGAAGCCAACCATCGATGGCATGCGGAAGGATGGCTTCCCCATGCTTGGATGTCTCTTTGTCGGCCTGATGGTCACCCCTCAAGGCGTGGCCAAGGTCGTTGAGTACAACGTGCGCTTTGGCGACCCAGAGACCCAGACGGTGCTGCCACTGCTCAAGTCCGATCTGTTCGAGCTTTTCCAAGGTGCCGTCGAGCACCGTCTTGACGGTGTCGACTTCGAGATCACCGAGGGCAGCGCTGCTGCCACCGTTGTTCTTGCTGCTGGAGGATACCCGGAGAGCTACAAGAAGGGTGACGAGATCACCGTCAAGGAACCTCTGCCTAAGGACACCTACCTGTTCCACGCAGGCACCAAGCTGAACGACTCGGGCAAGCTTGTCACCTCTGGTGGCCGTGTCATTGCCGCCACTGCCGTTGCCGCTGGCCTTGAGGCTGCCGTCAAGGAGGCCTACGAATGCGCTGGCCACGTCTCCTTCGAGGGCAAGTACAACCGCAAGGACATTGCCCACAGAGCCTTCGAGAAGTCCGGTGCTTCTTCAGACAATAAGGTCTCCCTCACATACGAGTCTGCTGGAGTGTCGGTCGACGCCGGTAACGAACTTGTCGAGAACATCAAGAAGATGGTCAAGTCCACTGCGCGTACTGGTGCCGACTCCGAGATCGGCGGCTTTGGTGGTCTCTTTGACCTTTCTGCCGCCGGCTACGACGACGTCAACGAGATCCTTATGGTCGGTGCCACCGATGGTGTTGGCACTAAGCTCAGGGTTGCCCAGCAGATGAACATCCACGACACTGTCGGAATCGACCTCGTCGCCATGAACGTCAACGACCTGGTTGTCCAGGGTGCTGAGCCGCTCATGTTCCTCGACTACTTTGCTACCGGACACCTCGACATCGCTGTTGCCGAGAGATTCGTCAAGGGTGTTGCTGACGGCTGCAAGCTCGCTGGCTGTGCCCTCGTTGGCGGCGAGACCTCTGAGATGCCTGGAATGTATCCTCCTGGCCACTACGACACTAACGGCACTGCCTTTGGTGCCGTCGTCAAGAGCCAGATGCTTCCAAAGATCGACGAGATGGCCGCCGGAGACGTTCTCCTCGGTATCGCTTCCGATGGTGTGCATTCTAACGGCTTCTCCCTGATAAGAAAGATCATCGAGTCCACCGAGTATGACTACACGGACCCTGCTCCGTGGAACCCTAAGAGAAGCATTGGCGAGGAGTTCCTGATCCCAACCCGCATCTACGTGAAGCAGCTCCTCCCATCGACCAAGAAGGGTCTGATCCTGGGTCTTGCACACATTACTGGCGGCGGTCTGATAGAGAACGTGCCGCGTGCTCTGCCAAAGACCCTCCAGGCCCAGGTTGATATGTCCACGTGGGAGGTTCCAGAGATCTTCAAGTGGCTCGGCAAGACCGGCGGTGTTCCTGTCAAGGACATTCTGAAGACGCTCAACATGGGTGTCGGAATGGTTGTCATTTTGAAGGAGGCCAACGTCTCCGAGGTTACGAAGAACCTCGAGGCTGCCGGCGAGACCGTTTACAAGATCGGTAAGCTGGTGAACCGTGGTGCGGGAGAGCCAGGCTGTGTTGTGAGCAACTCTGAAGGACTCTACTGAAAGAAGTGAAGAAATGAAAAATAATTGAACAGGGACTAAAATAGACCGTACGCCGGTTCGATCCAAGCCCAAACCACCCGAATTTGCAGTTGCGCAGCGACAAGCCAATTGTCGTCCTATAATCAAAAACCTCGGTGCATACTACACATTATATGCAGCACTTAATACTATCTATACTAAGAGTTATGTTTGCGACTACCCGACGACTCCACTTTTTTCCCAGAATTCTGCAGGGCGTGCAAATCTCGGAGTGAAGAGACCGAGCCAAGCGGAGCTGAGCAGGACGGTTCAAAAAAAGAAAAAGAAAGGAGTCAAAAAAAAAAGAAAAAGAATTAGGACCAGGGGAGAAAAAAATGCTGTTTGAATTTCTGGCGTTTGAATATCAGAACATCTTCTTCGTAATACAGGTACTAGTCCACACCACACGGCACCTTTTACCAAGTATATGAGCAGAAATAGCTACAGAGTGACACTATTCCATCTGAATGATCAGCGGAACCTGTGAAGGATTATTCCGTTGAACAGTAAGAATTAAAGACTAGATATTGTCTCAAAAATGAGTGACTTTGATACTGCTTCGAGCTCTTCGTCCTCGATGTCCGTCGGGGCAGACTCTATCGAGGGTGCCTCCATTCAGTCGAGTCTGAGCGGTGATGCCAGACTCAATGACCACAGATTCCAGAACATGTCGCTGCCTGTGCGCACCGAATCGCTTCAGCCACAGCAGCAGCAGCAACTCCAGCAGCTCCGGCAGCAGGGCCAGCCTCTGGATGTGTCGGTCTCCCACAGCAGCACTCGGCGGCCGAGCCAGATCAGCAAAGACACCAGCAGACGCGCATCGCAGGACCCGCAGGACCCGCAGGACCAGCAGGCCGAGCAGACCCAGACGGAGCACGTTCATCATCACCACCACCGTAAGCAGGATGAGCCAACTCGACAACCCGCCGACGAGACTCACCACCCTGCACAGCATGCATATACACCCCACTACCCTATGAGCGCCCGCTCTCACCACAACAGTGTGTCGTCGCAGGCAGACGCCCTCGATGAGAGCGGCAGTGAGCGCATGCGTGACGGCCCTCTCCCGCACCCAATCAACCCGACAATCAACTCGAGCGACCTGCGCAGCAGAATGCTCGCCACTGATGACGACGGCGAGGAGGATGAGTACGCTGTCAAGTTTCAGGACAGTTACGGCCGCAGCCCACGGTCGCCACGGAAAAGATCGAGATCTGTCACTGAGCAGGTTCGCATGCTGATGATGAGCCGCGAAGAGGCAGGTAAGGGTATCTTGCTACCTGCAGGTACTAGCGGTCACCACAACCAGGGAACACTATCGCGTGCAACCTCTCGCACCAGTGGAGGTGCTGGTGCCGGTTCAGGAGGAGTCACAATTGTCTCCAACGGTGTGACGCGGACCGTTTCGAAGACATCTTCGCAGGGCTCGCGCCGTCGCCGCGACAGCAATCTGTCAGACTCAGATCTTGACTCTCACGGATCTAGAGACTCCCAGGAGACCGAGGAGGATGTCTGCTTCCCTATGGTTCCAAAGCATGTTCGTGTTCGCGGCATCGACTTCGACGAGATCGAGGAGTTCATTATGGAACAGCGGCAGGAGAACGAGGAGATTGTCAAGAGAGAGAAGGACTTGAAGCTGCAAGGCTCACGGACCACCAGCTCTGAAAAGTTCAGTACTGCTGCTCTCCGGTACACTCCGAAGAACAACAGCAGTGATGCCTCGGGATATGGTGCCGGTTCTGGCGCCGGCTCTGGTGCTGGCTCCGCCTCCTCGAACGCCAGTAAGTCGTCTGTGTTGCACAATGCACCTGGTAGTTCTGGTAGCGGATCCCAGAACGGATCTGGCGAGAAAGTTGCCGAAGAGTCTGGAAGTTACTATTCTTCTGATGATGAGCCCCATACTCCTTACTACCCTACGGCGGGCGGAACGAACCAGTCGGTGGAGATCCCTGACAGATTCTCTTTCTTCAACTCTGAATGTGAGGAGACTGCCCATGCGCCTGACATCCCATCCCTCGTGGGCGCTGGAGAGTCGGTTAGATCGCTCTTCGAGCCCGAGGACTCTGTCTGGTGGCTTGACTGCATCTGTCCAACCGATGATGAAATGAAGATGCTTGCCAAGGCATTTGGAATCCACCCCCTCACTGCCGAGGATATCCGGATGCAAGAGACCCGTGAAAAGGTCGAGATGTTCCGCAACTACTACTTTGTCTGTTTCCATTCGTTTGAGACCGACTCGGAGTCGGAGGATTTCCTGGAGCCAATCAACGTCTACATTGTGGTCTTCCGCCAAGGTATGTTGACGTTCCACTTCTCCCCGATTTCCAACCCTGCCAACGTGCGCAGAAGAGTTCGTCAGTTGCGCGACTACGTTGACATGTCGTCCGACTGGTTGTGCTACGCCATGATCGATGACATCACGGACGGTTTCGCCCCCGTGATCCATACCATCGAGTATGAGGCAGATGCCATCGAGGATACCGTCTTCTTGTCGAGGGACAACGATTTCCGTGGTATGCTGCGGCGCATAGGTGAGTCTCGCCGGAAGGTTGTGACTCTGATGCGTCTGTTGCAAGGTAAGGCCGACGTTATAAAGATGTTTGCCAAGCGTTGCGACGACGAAAAATCGACTAACAATGTCAATTTGCCTGCTGGGGACGGGGCCCAGCATCCGACGCAGCCGCGTGGCGATATTGCACTATATCTGGGCGATATTCAGGACCATATTATTACTATGTTCCAGTCTCTTCTCTCCTATGAGAAGATCTTCTCGCGGTCGCACTCGAACTATCTGGCCCAGTTGCAAGTGGAGTCGTTCTACTCGAACAACAAGGTCACTGATATGTTGTCGAAGGTGACAATGATCGGTACCATCCTCGTGCCAATGAACCTTGTGACCGGTCTCTTTGGTATGAACGTGAAGATTCCAGGTCAGGATGGCACAAACTACGGTTGGTTCGGTGGTATTCTTGGCTTCATTCTCCTTATGATTGTCGGCTGTGGTTTCGCAGCAAACTACTATATGAACTTGATGATGCGCAAGAACTCTGCCATCGAAGAACCTTCCGGTGTGTCGATGAGAAGCTTCGGTTTCGGCAGAAAGAAGACTGTCGATAACCGCGACGGCCGCACGATGCGCACGGCAAACAGTTTACCAAGTCGGTTCACTAGATATGGCGATTGGTCTTAACTGAATTATACTCTGCTAAATACATTAATATTCCTGTATACACTAGCCTCTCTATAGATGAGCCACACCGTCAAGGCTATCTTGATCCACTAACTTGAACAAAAGTAAAAAAAAAAAAGGATTGTTCCAAAACCGAAAATAGAACTAGG
>JADIOY010000251.1:0-13385 GCA_018344475.1 Xiuguozyma silvatica | reverse complement strand
CCCCCCGGCCGGCGGACAGCGGAAGCGGGCTCCGCCATCTCGCAGGGCAGAGAAAAAAGAAGTCAGCCGACCTGTATGTCCGACCGGGTTAGCCGATACCCTCACAGGGTTTCACGGTTGCTTTTCCGGAGGACCCCGCTCTCGTCGTACGTTGGCGATGTATTTCCGAATCTTGCCGTTGTACTTCGGAAGCTAGGCAGTACCAAATTTTTTGTTGTGGGCCAGACAGCCTGGAATATATATAAAGTGCAACCTGCACTACCCAACAAGTCCCGAACCCCACTTCTAACACACACCCACACACTTAGTTTCAAATGTCTAGCCTGCTCTCTGGAATTGGCTCCATGCTCTCTGGCGGAGCCGCCACGGGCACGGGCATCGTGCCACTGCTCGGCCGCGCCAAGGACTTCCTCAAGGTCGACAATGTTCACGCCATTCCTGAGCTGATCATCGTCAGCGCCAAGGACACCCTCCAGGCCCAGTTCGGCTCGTACCCGGACAGCGCCGACGTTGCCCCGAGCGCTGTCTTCACGGCCGTCTTCCTACTGCTCATGTGCGGCCACCTGTACGTCTGGTACATGGACAGAACCCGCGGCCACCACTTCCCCCTCTCGCTGGCTTTCGCTTTCTACTGCCTCGTCCGGTTCCTCGGCTGGGTGCTCAGAATCGTCTGGGCCAAGGACCTCCTCAAGATGCGTGTCGGCCTCGCCTCCGAGGTGTTCCTCATCATCTCGAACGTGCTGCTTTCGTCGATGAACCTCATCCTCGCCCAGCGCGTCTACACCTGGAAGCACCCGATCGGAGGCACCGGTACTGCCTTCTCGATCGTCATGTACATCATCTACGCTGCCGTCCTGGCCGTCATCATCATGTCCATCGTCGCCGGCGTCGTCCCTTACCTCTACTTCCTCAGCCAGTCCCACTACGACATGTGCCGGAATGTCATGAAAGTGTCTAGCCTGCTGATCGCACTCTACTCGCTCTTGGCTATCGCACTCACCTGGGTCGCATTTATCGTTCCAACCCACGACGAGGAGAAGAACTCGCTGATTCTCCAGCCGTTCTGGATCAAGTCGTTTGGCACCTTCTACTACCCTTCTGCCGGTGATGCCAAGAACGGCCAGCAGACGTTCCTCCAGGCCCACAGAGGTGACTCTCGCGAGCCGATCGAGACCATCCTGGGTGGTGGCCTCTCCACGATCGACAACAACACAAGCTTGTCCGAACTCCAGGAGCTCGGCGACTACGAGAACCAGGGAAACAAGAAGTTCAGCGTCAAGCGCAACCACACCGTGCTCATCATTGCCCTCACCTCCCTCTTTGTCTTCATCGGCTCCATCTTCCGCTGCGTCGGTTGCTTCCTCGACCGCACGTACGCCAACCAGGGCTGGCTGTTCAAGCCCGTCGTCATGTACTGCCTCTGGGGTGCTCTCGAGGCCATAGTGAACGTGATCTACCTCGTCTTCCGTATCGATCTCAGATTCTACCGCCCTGATTCAGTCAAGGCAGTCAGCTCGTCCTTCGCTGATGACTCTGCCAAGATCGAGTCCGATGATACGAGGGACTCGCACGACCTGGAGGCCAGAGACGTTATTGAGTCACCAGTTGAGTCAACAGTCGACGCTATTGCGGCAACGGATGCTGTAGAGACCCCTGGAAAGACCAACCAATTGTAATTGACGTTATTCTAATCAATGCCATTAACGTTTTAATGTAAACCTGCCTCTACTTGCTACCATACTATGCTTTTTTTTTTTTAACCACCCCACGCTTGGCTTGCCTAATTGGGCCCGAGAAATCTCAACCTTATCTTAGCCGTGCAGCTCTACGAGGCGGACGACACAAAAGCCCCAACGGAGACGACGATGACGACCAGTTCGAAGACGCCAGCGCTCTTCTTTACGTTCAATTGCTCGAAGAAGGCGCCATTATGTGCCGAGTTCACGAAAGAGCTCGACACCTTGCTTCCGACGCTCGCTGAAGCTTCCCAGGATGGTAACGAAAGGGTGGTGCCGGAGATCCTGGCGTTCGCTTTCCAGGAGCTCTCAACGAACCTGGACGGCACCAATTACGCTGAGATCAACTCTCTGCTGATCCAGGTCGGCGACGAGATCACGAAGAACCTCTCCGAGCGGTACGAGACTCCCTTCGCGACGGTTTCGATCAATCACTTTGGAGCGATCGGCCTGGTGCTGATATCGCCGTTCCCGTCGAGGTTCAAGAATATCCAGCTGTCGAAGGACTCGCCGACTGGATACTACTTCACGTCGACGAAAGGGTCGACAGGAATCCGGTTTGAATACGGGCTAGCTGGCGAGGAGGAAGGCTCTGACGCGACCCTCACGATGACCGTCATTGCTCTGCACTTGAACGCTGGCGAGTCACTTGTGCACGTCCGGAGACGCAACAAGGACCTGCTTTCGATCGCTAGAGGCATGACGTTCCCGGACGGCTCGGGCGCTGTCAAGGCCGGGTCGCACCTGTTCATGATGGGCGACTTCAACTACCGTGCGACGGGCGGATACTACTCACACTTCATGCGGGACCAGGAGCAGGAGCAGCAGCGGCCCGAGGAGGGGGAAGGACACGGCGAGAGCGGGCCGCACATGATCGACGGAGAGTTCGATTTCTCGAAAGACGAGCTGTCAATCATCATGAAGCACGAGAAGGCGATGCTGACGGAGTTCCAGGAGGCGCCCGTGACGTTTGCGCCAACGTACAAGTTCAAGACGGGCACGACTTTCTACAACTACAAGCGGACCCCCTCGTGGTGCGATCGGATCCTGTACGTCGACTACACGACGAGGCCGCCGAAGGACGAGCCAAACTACGAGATCGTCGAGTACAACTCGCTGCCCAGCCTGCAAATCTCCGACCACATCCCGGTCTACCTCAAGGTGAAGATCCCAGCCCGTGCGCCGGAGCGGATCATCAACGCGGACGGCTACCTCGTGGACCGCTCGACGCGGCTGGCAGACATGCAGACGAGGCTCGTTCCGGACGGACGGTACCGCCTGTACCGGAAGGTTGGCCAGGTGACGGACCACCTGTTTGGGGACGCGCTGTTCGTGACGACGACGCCGCAGGGACGGGTCCTGCTGTGCGCGGTAGTGGTTTGCGGATACTTGCTCTATAGGTACATGTTGGTTAAATAAGGACACATTATTTACGTGCAGAGAAATCGATGCAGGTGGGAGGCTGGCTAGTTTAGTTGTCAGGCTTGCCGCTGTACTTGGTCTTGCCAACGTCGAACGGGATGTACTTGTACTTGACCATGTGCTGGATCTGGCGGCGCATCGTCAGCACAAAGAGAATGATGAAGTACATGACGAGGATGGGCCAGAAGACGGGCACGTCGCAGAACGGGATGAAGGAGCACACGATGGCAATGAGCGTGGCGGCGGTCGTCTTGTACCAGAAGCGGAACTCGGGAAGCCGTCTGATAAATGGCTTGAACTCCTCGTCGTTCTCGTCCATGCGGCTCGTGCCGGCCTCGATCGAGTCGTTCTCGTACTCCTGCTCCAGCGACGGGTCGAACTTCGGCGTCAGGAACTGCAGGAACATGTTGAGGCAGTAGATGGCCCACGTGTAGCAGACGATGTACCAGCCTTCAGAGGTGACGATGCGCAGCATAAAGAGGGCCGCGAGCGCGTAAGTGCCGACCCAGCGCTGCACGGTGTACGGCGTCACGTAGTCGAGCCAATTACGGTAGGTGTTCTTCAGCTTCTGGAGCTGGATCGTGACCAAGTTTTCCTCGGGGGCTTCTCCGTCCATGCTGACAAGGGGGTATGATTAGAGGGTGATCTGTCGGTAAAAATAAGGGGAGGCGGAGAGCCGCGAAGAAAAAAAAAAAAAAAAAAAAAGCATTGAACGAGGGTGCTCAGATTGGGGGTGCTCAGATTTAGGGTGGTTTATAGGGTGAAAAAGTTGGTGGGAGCAATTTTCAGGCTGTGCTATGCACCAGTTCATCTTCGAGCCGTACACTGCCAGGGACCAGGGAAACCTCCTGGACGTGCTGAACGTCGCCAACGAGGCGAAGTACGGCCGGCTCGACAACATAGACCGGTACAGGTACGTCTGCAGCTTTCCGAGGCGCAGCCACATCGCCTCGGTCAATGCCCTGGCGCTTAACAGTACGGGCCAGTACCTTCTGTCGGGCGGCGCCGACTCCTCGGTCAAGCTGTGGGACCTGACGAAGGAGACGCACAGGAAGGACGGGAGTGCGCAGTACAAGCCGGAGTTCGTCGTGCCGGCAAAGACGGTGCACAAGTTCGGAATCACGCACCTCAAGTGGTGGCCGGACGACGGGATGTGGGTCTCGTCCTCGTACGACTTCAGGCTGAACGTCTGGGCCTCGGAGACGATGCAGCCCGTGCACTCGTACAACTTGGAGTCCCGCGTGCTGAACTTCGACTTCGACCCGCGCGGCGGCAGCTCCGTCGTGGCGTGCTGCCTGGACGGCGGCGTCGGCGGCGTCAAGCTCGTCGATCTGCGCACGATGGCCGACTCGCAGAACCTCGGCGGCGGCGGCAAGGCCCGCGGCGGGTTCGGGTACATGCTGAGCTGCGCGTGGTCGCCGACGAACCCGAACATGCTCGTCTCGGGCGGCCAGGACGGCTACGTCGTCGGCTGGGACATCCGCGCATCGAACGGCTGCCTCTTCACGGCCGACTACAACCTCACGACGAGCAACTACCAGAACTCGCACAACAAGCTCCTCTTCTACGAGGACACGCCGAGGGCACACAACGGTGGCGTCAACTCGCTGCTGTTCAACGATACGGGCACCGAGCTGATCACGCTCGGTTCGGACGAGCGCATCCGCGTCTGGGACCTGACCTCCACGGACACCCCGCTCAACAAGTCCGTCAACTTCGGCCCGCTCGTGCGCAACAAGACCTCCCAGTACGTCCAGATGTGCCTCAGCCCGGCCCTCGAGACCGAGATGCAGTACCTCTGGTTCCCCTCGGACACCGGCGAGCTGCTCATCTACAGCGTGCTCGACGGCAAGCTCGTCGCAAGGCTCAGCAGGGCCACCGAGAAGAACTCGCGCGTGTTCTCGATCGTCTACGCAGGCAACAACTCGCTCCGGTACTTTGCCGGCTGCAAGGACGGCTCGATCTCGGTGTGGGGGTATGCCGAGGGAGGAGAGGAGGAGACTGACGAAGACCCCGCTGTCGTCTTGGACAACGGCATCGATTATGATAATGCCCAGGACAAGACTGTTCTTGACGAAATTCACGACGAGATCCAACGAACCAACTAATACTGCCTAATACTGTACTTTAACTATATATATATATATATATATAGATCCTCCAATTCCTTCCACATTGGGTAACCTGGCTGGCTGGCTGGGCTTCTCGCGAAATGTTGATTCTCCTTTTAAACTAAGAAAAAACAATTGGAGGGGGGGGAGCCTTTCCTGCTATACACACACACGTTTGTTAGTGATGATCAAGCTCCAGGTGTATATTATTCCGCCGTCGGCCCAGAGCCAGGAGCCCCTCGCCATAGACATGGGTCCGAACTCGGCCGCCGTCGCTGCCGCGCACGCCGCCGCTAACCGCTCCTACATCCCCAATTCGAGCACCCCGATCAGCGGCGAACCTGCCTCCTTTGCTGTCTACCCCTCCGACTTCCGCCACGCCATCAAGAAGTTCCTCCACGTGACGTCCGGCGCCAAGACGCTCGGCGACCTCGCCCAGGAGATCTCGGCACGGTTCCAGCGGCTCTACCCGTCCGAGGACGGTCTCGAGATCGTCCAGCTGCAGACCGTTGAAGAGTGTGACCTCGATCCGATCTACCGCATCGAGGACATCTTCGAGGCCAACAACGTCGTCCGCGTGCTCGTGGCCAACGAGTTCCGTGACGGCGGCGAGAAGCGCCGCCTAGAGGGAGACCTCAACAAGGTGATGCTCAAGAAGCGCCAGAGAAAGCAGCCAAAGGCTAAGACTCCGGCCATCGCGGCAACACCCAACGGCGCTGTTGCTGCAGACGACAGCACCATCTGGACAAAGACGCCGCGCAAGTCGCTCAGTGCCGCCGCTTCTGCAAGCGCCACAGAGACAAGCCCCGCCGTGGAGCCAAAGAAGGCATCGAAGATGCGCGTCGCATCTCCGATCGTCGCCAAGGGCTCCCCGAAGCGGATCACCTCCGGAATGCTCGCCGCCGCTCCACAGCCGGACCTGTCCAAGAACGACGACGATACCGACGAGCCCTACCACAGCTCCTCAACTGCTCCAAAGAAGCGCAAGCGCCGCACCAGCGTGGCCTCCAAGGCCGACAAGGTCGAGGAGAAGCTTGGCTCCGACATTCCCGAGGCCGCCGACGAGACTGCCGCCGCGCTCGAGGAAGAGGCCAAGAAGACTCCCTCGAAACGTGCCCGTAAGAACTCTACCGCCGCTGCCAAGAAGCCAACTAAGAAGGATGCCCTCGAGTCTATCCAGAAGGCCAAGAAGGAGATCGATGCTATCAAGGCCAGCGTGACTGTCAAGACGAACGAGCCTGCTACTGCTACCACCGCCACCGCGGCCACCACCGCCACCGCGGCCACCACCGCCACCGCGGCCACCCCAGAAGAGAAGACCACACCTCAGAAGCAGCAGAGACCACGCACGAAGCTCGTTCGCGAGGCCGAGAGTTCTGTCACAAAGGCAGAGGAGGACCTCAAGGCATGGAAGGAAAAGGTCAAGGAAGTCTCCGCCGCCCACAAGGCCAGCGCCGGCGATGCCAAGAAAGACCTTGCTAAGAAACTGAAGGAGGTTAAAAAGCAGGCTGGCGATGCCGAGAAGGAGCTCGACGAGGCCAACTCCACGCTGGAGAAAGTCGTTGCCACTGCCGTGCGTCGCGCAGAGTACCATCGCCAGTACTACCTGAAGAACAAGCTGAAGGAAGAATCAATCGAGGCCGAGAAGGCCAAGGAGACCGTTGTTGAGAAGGCCACAGCCACCAAGAAGGGTGCAGAGGGCTTCGTTGAGAAGACCAAAGAGGCCGTGTCCAAGAAGCTCGCCGCCGTACTGAACACCAAGAAGGAGGTTCCGAAGAAGGCTGCCGCTGCTGAAAAGGCCGTCGAGGAGAAGGCAACCAAGAAGGTCGAGAAGGCCGAAAAGAAAGTCTCTGCCGCCAAGAAAACCGTCAAGAAGGCCGAAGCGAACGTTGCCAAGGAGGCAACTTCTATCGAGAAGAAGGCTGTCGCATCGGCTACCTCCGAGGCCCAGAAGGCCAAGTCTGCTACTGCCAAGGAAATCGCCAAGGCTAAGCGCGAGGCTGCCAAGAAGCTGAAGGAGGAAGAGAAGAAGCGGAAACTTGAGGAGAAGGAGCTTGCCAAGAAGAAGCGTGAGGCTGAACGAGCTTCCAAGAAGGAGGCTGCCAAGCTTGCCAAAGAAAAGCGCGAGGCTGAGCGGGCTGCTGCCAAGGCAAAGAAAGAGGCTGAGAAGGCCGCCAAGCTGGAAGCTGCCAAGCTCGCAAAGGAAGAGAAGGATGCCGCAAATGCCGCCAAAGAGGCCGTTAAGGAGACCACGAAGGAGACCGAGCAGGTCGTCAAGGATGCCAAGAAGTCCGTTGACTTTAGCTCGAGCGAATCCGATGATGATGATGATGATGATGACGACGACGACGAGATCGACAAGGAGGCCGAAGAGGAGACCACGCTTTCCAAGAAGCCCCGCATCGTCAAGACTCCAAAGACTCCTGTGAGCAAAATCAGTACTCCGGCTAAGGCTACCGCTCCCAAACCGAAGACCACCAAGGCCGCCAAGCCCACTAAAGCTCCCAAGACTTCCAAGGCTGCCAAGTCTACTAAGACTGCAGTCACCAAGACATCCAAGCTTCCTAAGCTTTCGGAACTCGAGAAGAGAGGCGTCCCTGAGGTGACTGAGCCTGGCGTGAAAAAGACGGCCGAGGCCGAGAAGGCAGCCAAGGAGGACAATGATGACGATGATGACGATGATGATGACAGCAGCTCTGATGGCTGGGACGACGACAGCAGCTCTGATGATGACTCCGACGATGATGACTCCGACGATGACGACGGTGCGGGTGCGGCAAACGGCGCTGCTAGCTTCCGCAGCACTAAGCTGGAGAGCCAGAAGTTCAGAGCCAAACGCCACCGCAAGAACAGCGGCTTTGCTTCGATCATCAGGGACTCACGTCGCAAGTGAGCCATCGCTACCGCTACTATTGTATTTTTATCCTCGTATTATTAATCTAGAACCCACAAAAACGAAAAAACTAAGAGGCCGAAGAGCCAGCCAGCCGGCCTTTACTGAGCGTTGAGACCTTCCACAAATCCGAGAGCCTCGTCCTTGGTGATCTCAGAGACCGAACTGACCTTGTTGTTGAACAGCACTCCAAAGAAGTTATCAGCGACATTGACCATCTCCGGTCTGAAAGTCGTGCAGATAAACTGTGCGTCTCTCGACAGACCGTGGATCAGGCTGGCAACAGAGGTTCTGTACTGGGCGTCCAGGTTGGCGTCAATCTCATCGAAGAGGTAGAACGGAGCAGGGTCGCACTTTTGAATGGCCAGGATCAGTGCAAGGGCACAGAGAGACTTCTGTCCACCAGAGAGCTGCTCGATCCGCTGCTGCTCATCCCGTTTGGAGTTGAAGGAGACTGCCATCGTGACGCCAATGTAGTTATCAGTAGCGTTGCTGACGTTGTTGTCGTCATCGATGTCCATATCATCAGCATCGGCAGGAAGCTGGGTGAGGGACTCCACCTGGTTGCTGTCATCGTCACGCTTTTGAATCACGAGACGGCCGGCACCTTGTGGAACAAGCTTCGCAAATATCTTGGTGAAGTTCGCAGAGACCTCTTTGAACGTGCGAACAATGGCCTCGTTCTTACGGCCCTGCAGGACACCCACAAGCTCCTCGATAGACTCCTTAGCATTGTCCAACTCCGCGCGTCTCGAAACCAGCGAGTTCCGCTGCTTGTTGAAATTGATGTACTGCTCCAAGGACTTCTTGTTGACGTGACCGAACTTCTTCAGTTCGTTGTTAACCTCGTTCAACTGGGTCAGGATGTCACCCGAAGAGGTCTCGGTGTACTCATCGAATGCATTGTCTGGAAGAAGTCCCAGGTCCTTGATCTTGCGGTTGATGTCATCGCGACGGTTCCGGAGTGCGAGCTTCTTTCCGAGAGATTTCTCAGAGGTCTTGCTATAGCCCTCCAGCTTGCGCACAAGCATCTTCTGCGACTCATCAAGCTTGTCGAGCTCAGCCTGCTTGGCGTCGATATCTTCATCAAGGCTAGCGAGCTTCTCAGACAGCTCACCTCCAATCTCCTCAAGTTCGACCTTGCTTGTCTGGTAAACGTCCAGCTGGGACTTGAGATCGTCAAGGCGGAGGGCGAGACTTCTGCTGGCCGAACGCTTAGATTTCGAGGCGAGCTTGATGAGCCGCTTCTGAAGTGGAACAAGCTTCTCGTTGAGCTCAGACTCAACTGCAGAGTGCTTGACCTCGAGCTGATCCAGCGTCTCTTGGTTCTTGGTGTACTCTTCAATGAGGGAAGGAATTTGAGTCTCCAACTGGGAAAGGGACTGCTCTTCATCGCTGGTCAGAGGAGAGGCATTGAATTCAGATTCCAGCTCGGACTGATATTGAGCCAGCTGCTTCTCCAAAAGCTGCTGTGCCGATTGCAAGGACTGGACCCTACCCTTGTAGGATTCAAGCTCCTGCTTACCAGCGGCAATTTCAGACTCGAGCTTAGTGATGGCAGACTCCTGAACATCCTTCTCCTCAAAGAGGGCGTCAAGCTGCTTCCGCTTGAGGGTAACTTGCTCGTTGCTCTTGGTGATCTCACTGTCCTTCTCGCCGATGTCGCTCTTGATAGAGTCAAGCTTCTCATTAACGAGAGCGATTTCGGACTTCCATCTGCTGATCTTCTTGAGACAGTCGACACGCGACTTGCCCTGCTCACGGAAACCGCCAGAGAGGACACCGGAATTGTTGACGCGATCACCATCGAGAGTGACAGAGGCGACACCGTTAGATCTGGCGAGCTCTGCACCACGCTCGAGAGAGATGCAAACAACAGTGTTGCCAAACACCTGCTCCACGGCTGGTGCAAGGTAATCCTCGTAGCTGATCTTCTTGATGAGAGGAACAGAGTCGTTCCCGTCTGGGTATTGGGCCTTGCGTGGATGGAGGCGGTTGAGTGGCATGAAAGTAACACGGCCGGCCTTCTCTGCGATCAACTGATCCATTATCAGGGAAGCAGTCTGGTCGTTGTTGACGACGACGTAGAAGAGGGCACGACCGCCGACGGTTTCAACGGCGGTCTTGTACTTCTCGCTGACGTCGATCAGTTCGCCGAGAGGCCCGTAGACACCATCGAGGTTAAGCTTCTTGGCGATCCGCTGCACGCTCTCGAGACCTTTCCAGAGGGAGCTGTCCATAGTCTCTCCCAGCTCTTCCTGGGCACGGGTCTTGTCCTCCTCGTAAGTCTGGACGACGCTGTTCAGCTTGCTCTCCTCGCGCCAGAGCAGCTTACGTGCATCTATCAGCTTTGAGCATTGCTGCTTCAGCTCGTACAACTCCGTCTCAAGCTCTGTCAGACGCGAATCCTCAGAGTCCTGCTGAAGCTTCGCCTTCTGCTCGTATTTAGCCTCGAGGGTACCCTCAGTAGACTTGACAACGGACTCGAGCGACTGGATCTCGCTGTCCTTCGAAGCGATTGTCTGCTGCAAAGTGGAGATCTCCGATTGCAACCAGGCGTCGCGCTGCTGTTGGGACTTAAACCGAACACTACGGCCACGCTTTGCAAGAAGCGACCTCTGGGTCAGCTGCAGCTGCTTCAGCTCGGCCTTGATTCTCTCATCGTCTTGCTGCAACTGCTCCACCTGGGGATTCAACTCGGCGAGCTCCTCTCTCTTGTCAGCAATGGACTGGCGGGTCTCTTCGAGTTTGAGAGAGGCGGCTCCAGAGGCCTCGGCGGCTTCCAGTTGCACAGCCTTGATGGCAGCCTGGGTCTCGCCGATCTTCTGAACGGAGTCCTCGACCTCCTTGATGTTCTCCTGCTTGTCGATGTTGACGAGCTTGCGGCTGGACTTCAGGTCTGTGATCTCCTCCTGTAGTCTGGCGAACTGCTTTTCGCCATCGTCGAGCTTCCTGACGAGCTCGCTCGAGTCGTCGACAGCCTCGGTGTAGTCGTTGTCGATGCCGTCGATCTGCGAACCGAGGTTCTTGATCTCTCTGTCGAGCAGGTTGTACTCGAGGACTTTCTTCTGGTCGTTGTACTTCTCGAACTCCTTGAGGTCCTCTCTCTCCATATCAAGGTCGTCAAGACGCAAGTCAATGTACCGGAGCATCTCGTCGATCTGCTCTTGCTTCTTTGTGGCGCTGTTCATCTCGCGCTCCGAGTCGCGCAGCTTCGTCTCAAAGACGTTGGCGCCGGCGACCTCTTTCAAGAGCTCGAGCTTCTCGGAGTCCTTCGAGTTGGTGATTGAAGTGACACGGCCCTGAGGAACGATGTAGTATGGGTTCGACTTGGAGAAGCCGGCACTCTCGAGCAGGTTCATGACGTCACTTCTGGAGACGGATCTAGAGTTGAGGGAGTAGTCGTCTTTCTTCATTCCGATCGTGCGTCTGACGGCGACCTCGTCCTTGTCGACCGGGAGACGGCGGTCAGTGTTGTCGAAGAGAACTTCAACGAAGGCAGACATGACCGTTCCGCTTCCCTCGTGGATCAGCGACTGCCTCTCCTCCCTGCTCAGATTGACGTAGGCGTCGGAGAGGACGAAACGGACGGCCGAAAAGAAGTTCGATTTGCCCGATCCGTTCCTTCCAACGACGACATTCAGGTCCGGCGAGAACGAGTCGATGATCGTCTCGTTCTTATACGACTTGAATCCCTGGATAGTGATCTGTTTGATGAACATCCTTGAGGAAGCGGGGGTTGATCTGACGGGTGGAAAATAATACAGTATGGCGCAGCGCTTTTCGCGTCGCGTCAAGGAAGGATGGAAAGTGAAAAAAAAAAAAAAGTGTGGGGGGAGGATTCCGATGAATTGTTTAGTTACTTGGCTTGTAGTACTTTGGCTCAACAAATGGCATGCCGGCAACCTTGGCGGGTCTCTTTTTGCCTCTGATTTCGACGAGCACGTCCGTACCCTTCTTGTTGTAAGGCTTCTTGAGGTAGCCCTGAGCGACGTTGTAGCCGAGGGTTGGGGAGAACGAGCCAGAGGTGACCTCGCCAACGAGCAACTCTGGCTCGGCGGCGCTGTAGATCTTGGAGCCGTGACGTGGCGAAGGGCCCTTCGAGATGAGACCGGCTCTCTTGGAACGGACGATCTTCGGGTGGGCGATCTCCTCGAGGATTCTCAGGGCGCCGTTGAAGGTGGCGGCCTCTGGGGTTCTCCGGCTCTTGGAGACGAGCCAGTTGAGGGAGCCGTCGATCGGCGACGTGAGGTCGTTCAGCTCCGAGCCGTACAGGCACATACCGGCCTCGAGTCTGAGCGAGTCTCTGGCGGCAAGGCCGATCGGCTTGACCTCGGACTCCTCCATGAGAGCCTTGAAGAACTCGGTGCCGACGGCATCGTTCGTGATCGAGATCTCAAAGCCGTCCTCGCCGGTGTAGCCGCCGCGGGCGAGGTGGAACTGCTCGCTGTCGGCACCGAAGCCCTTGAGCGTGATGTACTTGGCATTGCCGAAGTAGAGGTCGTCCAGGGACTCTGGGGTGAACTTGGCCATCACCTTGTGGGCCGTTGGTCCTTGCACGGCGAGCAGGATGCCCTCGAAGGTCTCGTGGGTGCAGTCTCCAGAGAAGCCGGCGAGCTCGCCGTCGATGAAGGCGCAGTCCTTGGCACGGGTGGCAGCGTTCGAAACCATGTAGAACTCCTCCTCAGTGTGCTTCGTGACCATGCAATCGTCGACGATGCCGCCCTCGTGGTTGAGCAGGACGCTCAGCGACGACTGGAATGGGTGGAGCGCACCAAAGTCGGTTGGGCACAGCTTCTGCAGGAACTCGGTCGGCTGCTTGCCGACGAACTTGTGCTGCAGCATGTGGCTCACGTCGAAGACACCGGTGTGGGTTCTCGTCCAGTTGTGCGACTCGATGTGCGTCTGGCCGTCGTAGAGGACCGGCATCGAATAGCCAGCGAACGGCACCATCTTACCGCCGAGCTTGATATGCTCGTCGTAGAGCTGTGTCTTCTTGATGTTGGCCGCGGTGGCGTAACGTCTAACGGAAGTTCTGAACATGTCGGTGCTGTGCGGTTCAATTGGAATGCAACGGTCAATTGGGAAGGAGAAATCAGACGCAGGACATCCCCCCCCCCGGATCTGGCCCTATATAGATACGCTGCATCCCCGGGGGGCTACCCAAGTCGTATGTACCGGGGCGGAGTCAGCTCCGATCGGCGGGTCGAGTCGCAACAACAT
>JADIOY010000250.1:0-13964 GCA_018344475.1 Xiuguozyma silvatica | reverse complement strand
ATTTGATGGGGGTTGGAATGGTGTTAGCGGGATTGGATCGGCCTGGGGTGCAACCGCTGTCACTGCTACGGGTTCGCCACGAGTTCCACTTCGGCGCTCGCCGGCTCTTCGCTTGAGTTTTAGCTGGGCTACAGATAGAGGGGAGGGGTGGGGAGGGGACTGGGACTGGAGGGGCCAACGACGGGGCCAACCAACTAGGGGGAAAACTACGGGCAACTAAGGGCAACTACGGGCAACTACGGGGCAACTACGGGACAGTCGCAGGTCGCTAGGACGGACGCAGAAGCTGACCCTGCTGGGATTGGTTCAGACCCGACCCTACTGGTGCCTATGTTATCTCCATTGCTCAATCTTTCCTCGCTCAATCTTCCCTCGCTCAATCTTTCCTCGCTCAAGCTGCCTCTCAATCTGCCTCTCAATCTGCCTCACTCCCTATCTATCTCCTCGCTATCGCTGGCTCAATCCCTCCCCTCGCTGCACTGCACTGCACGTTTCACTGCACTCCCCTCCCCCCAGTCCCCCAGTCTGTCACAATGGCGACATGCCCCCCCCCTGTCTCTCCCCGCTGGGTTCCGGCGCGCTGCCTGTGGAGCGCCTTATCTCTAAGACGTGCCTTGACAATCTACGCCCCAATTTTTTCACCGAATACGAGCAGGTCCAGTAGGTCCTGTAACCGCACAGCTCAACAGATTGGGATGTGGCAGGGCTGGAAAGGAATGAGGCTCCTGATAGTGTGATCCGGCCACCGCCACCTACTCTATCTCACCGCACACCTCCTCCCCCCCGCAGCCAGGACTGGCCCTGCCCCTTCCCCGACTACCATTCTAACTTTAGACAGATCGATCCCATTGTTCGATCCAAAAAAAAACCAGTGTAGGTGACCGGTATGCTCGATGCACAGCATGTCCTTGATGTATGTACTCGATGTACCTGCTGAATGTACGTGCTAGATGTACGTACTGGATTATGTACGTACGTATGTACTCGCACCGGCGGCGTCAGCGCCGTTGTTGGCACAAAACTGGCCTGGGACTACCAGCGCTCTCATAGCTCTTCACCCTCGTTTCCCCTGGCACCTTCGTTTCCCCTGGCACCTTCGTTTCCCCTGGCACCCTCGCCACTCCCTTCTCCTTCCGCTTTCGCTCCTCCTCACTGCCCAACTCTGCTGGCTTCCGATCCTACAGCAGTTTCATTGGTTACGAAGCTCCTCCTACAAACAAAAAAAAAGAAACTCCCCTCCGGCCAGCCCCACGCCGTCGTTTCACCACCTTTTTTTCAGATGGCGCCAGGCCCTTCCCCGTGGCAGCACCAGGGCGTACCCGCATTCGGAAGTCTTCTGTCACAAGTTTGTCCGATAAGCCAACCACATGTATTCTTTACAGCTCAAGCGCAGTGCAGAGAAGGAAATGCACCCAGTGTATTCACAGCGTTTGGCACTCTCTAGGTCTGGCAGGTCTAGCGCTTACTTTTTTTTTTCAGCCACCTGAAAAGAAACCCTGGAATCCGCCGGGGTCTTGCCCGACTCTTAGAACGACTGTGACCCCCTACGCACTACTACCCTCGGCGCTAACCTAGTGACGAACGCCGCAGAGGAGCTACCCCAATGGCATTCCCAAGTCAATTGGGTGGTTGGAAATTTCAGGTAAGGAGCTGCTCCTTGCTACCTATCCCCCCCTCTTTTGCTTGACTTGCCTCTCTCGATCCACTCCTGTAGTGCCCCGGCCACTGAGGGGAGCGCACCCTCGCAGCCTCCACACTCAACTTTCGCTCTGTTTTTTTTTTGTTTTTTTTTTCCTATCTGCTGAATTCGATAAGCATTTTTAGGTGGGGGAGCAGCTCGGCCAGACTGACGTCCGTTGCTAAGGTGCAACTATCAGTTATCGTCGAGCGTCGAGACAGATCGTGGTAACTCCGAGGACCTCTAGATAGTGATCCACCAAGGTTCGGTCTGGGCCTGCGCTTCCATTGCCAACTGCTTCAAGCCCTCCCGACCTTCCCTGTAGCAAGCGCCACCACCACACACCACACTGGTCGACCCCACACGCAATTGGAAACCCCAGTGTCGTAATCCCCTCGTTGCAAATTGAAACTGACCACACGACATCCAGAGAGAGACAGCCAGTCAGCCAGATCCAGCTCCCGAAGTTGCCTCGTTGCGCATGCAGTTTTGTGCCCGTAGTTCCAGACCGCTCATGCACCGTCACTGTCACCGTCCTGCTCCGTTAATCCCATCCGATTATGTAATTTTTAACCTAACCCGCAATTTCTCTCCCTCTCATTTATCCGACGCTCAATTACTCACGAACCAACACCATGTCCGCCAAGAGCGTTGTCGAGTCGATGATCGGGGACGCGCCCCCAGGCAGCAATGTGACGCTGCTGAAGGACATCAAGACAATCCTGGGCCCTGAAGTGTCCAAGACCGTCGTCGCCGAGATCGTCAAGAACTACCACGTCACCAAAGCCTACAAGCTGGTCAAGGTGGGCCAGGGGCTTGGCCTGATCTCCCAGTACACTCTGGACGGCGCCAAGTTCTTTGACCCGGTGCTCAAGGTCAAGTTCGACTACGACTTCGACCTCTCGCGCGTCATTGACGTCGAGGACGCCCCCTCCGTGGGCCAGCTTGCTGATTTGAACGACGAGCTCCAGGACTACGTTGCCGAGCACTTCCCGACGTTCGCCAAGGGCGTCGCCGTCGAGGAGAACGGAGTGATCCACGTGGTCGTCGTCGACGAGAACCTCAACGACGCCAACTTCTACAACGGCCAGTGGCAGTCCGAGTACGCCCTCGACAAGCTGACGGGCAAGCTGACGGGCAAGATCCAGGTCAAGGTGCACTACTACGAGGATGGCAATGTCTCGCTCAGCACGGGCACCGAGGTCGCCGAGTCCGGCGTCTCCGAGAGCACGCTCGTGCAGGCTATCGCCAAGGCCGAGGACTCATTCGAGCGCGAGCTGCTGAAGCGGTTCTCGAACCTGAACGAGGAGCAGTTCAAGCAGCTGCGCCGCCAGCTGCCCGTGTCGCGCACCACGATCCAGTGGGGCAAGGCCATCCGCACGTACAAGCTGGGCCAGGACGTCGTCGACGGCAGACACTGACCACCCCCCAGTCTATACTATATCGCTATATTACACTTAGAAAGTTATTACACTGCCCTAGAAGAAGTGCGTAACCGTCACGTACACCACAAAGAACGCAGCGACGCCAAGACCCACCATCTTGGTCATCCGTGGGTTCGCGTTCATCACGTGGGTCAGCTTGGCGGCGCCGTGCTTGACCCGCTCCCCGAGTTGCGACATGCTGTCGGACAGATTCGTCATCGTCTGGCTGTCCTCCTGGGCATAGGTGTTGATCTCGTTGGCGATGTTCTTAAAGGTCGACAGCTTGCCGGCCAGTGCGTTGAACCGCTCGTCGTTCTGGGACTCCATCGAGGACTGTTCTGTTTGGTGTTGTTGGTCTGAAGTTAACGCTGCCTTTTTGCGCCTCCTCCTGTGCTTATTATGTAATTCCTTGGATAATTCCTCGGATAAGTCTTTTGCAGCTGTTTTTTTTTTTTTCAGCAGCAGCCATGTGACCTGGTATTTTCGAACTACACCCCGCACCGCACACTGGCGACTGAGCCAAAAAAATATTTTCACCCATTTCCGGGGCCTTGATTTTTCACTTTCTCTAACCTTCAACTTCAACACACAAAAGCACAATGTCCAGCATCAAGGCTACGAACTGGAGACTGGTCGAGGTCGGCCGTATCGTCCTCACCGAGACTAAGAAGCTCGCCACCATCGTCGAGATCATCGACCAGAAGAGAGTCCTCATCGACGGCCCAGAGGTCTCTAGACAGGCCATCGGTCTTTCCAAGGTCACCCTGACCCCTCTGGTCCTCGCCGGCCTCCAAAGAGGCTCCAGAACCGGCGTTGTCAACAAGAACTGGGCCAAGGCCGAGATTGACGCCAAGTGGGCCAAGACCTCGTGGGCTAAGAAGATCGCCCAGAAGGCCAAGAGAGCACAGCTGACCGACTTCCAGAGATTCCAGGTGATGGTTCTCAGAAAGCAGAGAAGCTACGCTGTCAAGAAGGCTCTTGCCAAGGCTTAAGTATATCCTTCTTGCTAATATAGGTCATAATTTAGATGTGGATGGATCTTTCGGTGCCCGATCGGCCAACGTCCGGCACCTGAGTTCTACGGTGTAGAGATATATACGCGTGCGAGGCCGAGGCGGGTCCCCCAGCTGGCATGGCGTGCGATCAAATCAAAGACGCATGCACTTGTCGGCAAGCCGCCTCCCCTGCTTAATAGGATTATCAAGAAACAGAAACTAAATTCAACAGCAGGTGGATGGTTCATTAGCTGGCTGGCTGGCTTAACTCAGCAGTTATAGCTAGCTAGCTAGAGGCATTTTTTTTTTTCACCCATCCGTATATTTTACATAGTAAAGCTTTCCCCAGTCACCCCCTCGCTTACCTAACCTAAGCACCGGCCAGCGCACTCATAATTGCATCCAGCTTTTCGTTGTACTCCGGCTTGGCAGGGGTAACAGTTGCCATCGTAGAGCCAATTCCAGCGCCAGCATCAGAGGCCCCCTTCCAGCCCTTCCGAATCACAAATAAGACAAACATCTTCCGGTCGTCCTGGCCCTCCTTCTCCTCCCGGGCCATCTCATGCCAGATCCGGTCCCTGTCAAAGTGCGAGAAGAACGACGGCACCTCCTCAAAATTCAGCAGCTTCTCGCGCGAAAAGCACATCACGTAGGTATCCTTGACGTAGCTGCCTCTGGACTGCACCACGCCGTACCGCTGGTTCCCGTTGAAGTACTGCCAGGCCTGCGCAAACTCGCCCGCACTGGCACTCTCCGAGACGATCTCGCCAAGGTACAGGTCCCGCGACTGGACGATCTTGTTCAGGTAGTCGTCTGCAACGGAGCACCGCAGCCGGCCAATCGTGAACAGTCCGCCGCCAGAAGTAGAGTCCTCCATTGCTTGCCGCACCTTGTCGACGTTCACAGACTCGCCGTCCCGGCAGGTCGACGCAACGTAGTAGGTGTCGACGGTCGGCACCCGGCAGACGCTGGTGACGTCCATGAACCCGGTCCACACCTTGATCTTGGCCGGTGTCTCTCCGAGTGGATCGTAATCGGACTCGTCGCACGAGTCACCTTCGTCGGCGGAGGCGGCAGAAGGCTGCTGCAGTTCCTGCGTGGTGACTGGGGCCGTGGAAGCAATCTCTTCGCTAGCCTCCTCGCCGCCTCCCAAGATCTTGTCAAAGTCGTCGTCGGCAACCTCGGCGTTGGCAAACCGCTCGTTGGCCTCGTCGCCATCGGCGTCACCTTCATCGTCTTCGTTGCCAATGTCTATGCTGAACGTCATTCCATGTTGCTCCTGGTCCCGGTCCCGGCTGGGGACGCTGCCGTCCATCACCATACCTTCCTCTTCCAGTTGCCGGTCATGCTCGGCCTGCAGCTTCCGCCGCTTGGCGTCCCGCAGCTTGTCGATCTCCTCGAGCCGCTGGTCCTCGACGCTCTTCTGCTGGAAGTTGAACTCGGTATCGTCGATGATCTCCTCGCCGCGGTGCGTGCGCCGGATCTTGACGGTCTCCTCGTTGTTCTTGAGGATCGAGTTCTTCATCGACTGCTTCTTCACCTCCGAGGCCATCTCCTTGATCTTGTCGGCCATCATCTCCTCAGGCCGCAGCCGCACGACGGTGGCGAAGTCGTAGTTGAGCTGCACAATCTTGCTCATCAGGTCCGCGTTGCCCAGGTTGTACAGCAACGTTCTGAACTTCGCCTTGTAGGACGCAGACGCGCTCTCGGTCCCAACAGGCGGGAAAGCCTCGTACATGGCGTGCTCCATGTCCTCGGCCCACTTCTCGACCTCTTCCTCGGTGCTGTCGGGCATCTTCTTGGCGAATCGGGTCGCAAACTGCTTGACGGCAGACTCTCTCACCTTGTTTGCCATCTGTTTGGCCTTCTCCTTTTTGCTCAGTCTTTTGGTGGGGACAACTTTGACGACTTCCTCTGCCTCTGCCTCTGCCTCTGCTTCGGGCTTAAACTCAGGCTCCGCCTCTTCCTCAGGCTCCGCCTCTTCCTCAGGCTCCTCCTTGCCCTTCCCAAACCTCACCTTCTTGTACTCCTCGTAGCTCATGGCAAGCGGCATGTCGCCGTACTTCGCCGGGTCGCACACGTTACACTTGTACTTCTTGGGCAGCCGGTTCTCCCGGCCAAGCATACACTGCGCATGCTGCCACGTGTCGCAGCCGTCGCATTGGAGCATCACTTTATCGTCCTTGTCAGCATCGTAGTTAAGGTCCGTGGTGCCGCAGGCGAGGCACCGGACCTCCTCCTTTTCGGGCAGCGCAGGCTCCGCTGGAGGTTTTACATTGTTCTTGCTCTCTGCATCCACCTCTTCAGAGTACTGCTCTTCGAGGCGCTTGTTGACGCCCTTATTCTGTCTACTGGACCGCCTGACCATCGCTCTGTCTATTATAGAATTAGGCTCACAAGATGGGTAAAAAAAAAAAATTTCCCCGTCTTTTTCAGCCTACCCTAAATCCCTCCCCTTAGCTTTTAGCGGGGTTTTAAAGATCGCGAAATCGATTAGCTAATGGTTTCTCCCCCAAACACAATACCAGTGTGTTCCTCTCTGCCTGGATGTCCGCCGCACCCACTTACTCCCTGGATATACCCAGCTACATCTCTGTGGAGTACCCGCTGTGCGTCAAGCACCCAGAGAAGGCGATTGAGATGGTGGGCGGGTCCGAGCGGATCAGCCAGTGCTTCATTGACCCTGAAATGGACCTCCAATTGAAGCTGAGGCCGCAAGACCCGTACTCGCACCCGATCAACGGCGCCAAGGCGACGAGCAACGAGAACGTGCTGCTGAAGGTGCGTCTGCCGAAGAGAGTGCTTGCCAAATGTGGTGGCGATCTTCGCAAGGCGCTCGCGGCGTGCGACGAGGCCGGCAGGAAGTACTCTGTAGAGCCCGTGGGCATGCTGGGCAAGACGTACCGGTTCAGGACGCTGGCGGACTTCCAGGTGCTGACACGGTCGTCGAAGTTCACGAACGAGTTCGACGAGTCCCTGAACAGGGGCGACCTGGCCAAGATCAAGGAGTTTTCCAGGGGGATCAAGCGGTCGTTTGACGGCGAGCAGAAGTACAACAACGAGGACATGGACATGCCGCCGCTGGTACGGTACGCGCGCACGGACGTGCCGTTCAACTATAGATATACGGGCAACCTGTTGCTGGACGACAAGGGCCAGTGGCAGAACAAGTCGGTGAAACTGCACACGATCTTCATCGGCTGGGAGGACCCGCCGCCGCAGACGTACGACCCGGTGCTGCAGGAGGAGTACGACAAGGCCGTGCGGGACTACGCCCAGTTGAAGGAGACGCAGCCGGCGAGAATGGCCGACGAGTCCCCCGTCTACTACTTCCTCGAGTGCATCAAGCTGCTCAAGAAACTGTTCGAGATGAAGCCCGTCTGGCTGCGCCGGCACATCTACTGGATGCTCCCCGAGAAGTTCCGCACGCAGCTGCGCTATGCGTTGCCGTACGTTGCGTACAGCACGACGAAAGGCCCCTGGCGGCAGTCGTTCATTCGGTTCGGGTACGACCCGACAAAGGACCCTGCCGCGGCTGCCTACCAGGTCGAAGCGTTCCGCTCGAACCGCAACCACGTGACGGACGACCAGGTCAAGCGGATGCTCGACAGCAACGAGGACAGGTACATCATCCCGCAGACTCTGTACGCGTACCTGGACGACTTCAGCGACCCCAACAGTGAGATCAACCAGTTGCAGATCGGCAAAGTGCCGCACCAGTTCTTCTTCGACGGCGAGGACCCGACGACGGTCGTCTCGTTCCAGATCGGGGACATCATGGACAAAGACGTGAAGCAGATCCTCGAGAACGCGCAGATATGCGACTCTTGCCACGAGGGTTCCGGATGGTACGACTGGGTGACGGTCTGCCGGCTCCGGTCGGTCGTCAAGTATAAGCTCGGGTGCATCAACGAGGGGAATCCGGTCTCGGAGTCCCATGTGGTGCAGCTGTCGCAGCGGACGCACTTCTCGAAGAACCAGTATGCGCATATCAAGCCAGAGAGTGAGGACGAGAAGGGGGAGGCCGATGATAACGACAGCAATGAGGGTGATGATGATGATGATGATGGCGATGAGGGTGACGACGACGACGAGCATGACGACGACGACGAGCATGACGACGACGAGCGGGAGGAGGACGGACCGCACGGCGGTGCCAGCGACCTCCTCGAATCGCAGAACGGCGAGGGCGACCTCCTCGAGCGGCTGGCCGCGTTCAATCCGGGCTCCAAGCACGTCGTCGACCAATTGAAGGGCCTCGTGCGCCAGGGCGACCTGATGGACACCAACTGGAACCCACGCAAATAGGTCCCGTCCCGGCTGGGGCCGACCGCAGCAGGCACTTCCCAATCGGGCAACTGTCAATGCCTCGCATATGTATAGTAATAATGTAAGGAAAGGGGTGACGGTATCGTAACTACACTACAACGACTACGGCATTGGCCAGAACTACAGGTCAAGCAGTCAACCCCCCGGTCCCAACACGATTTGTGCGGTAGAGGCAAGCCCTCTTACTCATTATGCAAATGCTCTATTAACTATAATACATTTTGGGAAGGCCGCGCGGCGCATTACTGCTTAACCTCCTCGCGGACCTCCTCGCGGACCTCTTCGGCCTTCTCGTGAGCAAACTCACGGACGTCGGAGGCCTCGTCGGCGAGCCCCTCGTGGACCTCTTTGAGCTCCTTCTTGTCCATGTCGAGCATGTACCGGATGATCTCTCCAGGAGCTTCGCCGAGGTCGTGGCGCCACTTGGCGATACGGCCGATCTGGGCGGAGGCGACACCGGCGAGGAAGAAGTTGACGGAGGCCAGCAGGTAGTTCTTCGGGATGATGACCATCGACCAGCGGGTCCAGATGGCTCCCGTGCAGAAGAGCGAGAGCTGCTGGAGGGCAGAGACCTTCTCGACGGGTCTGACAAAATCGCTGGCACCGGCGATAACAAGTCCCCACTTCATGGCAGGAGCCCAGAAGTGGACCGTCTTGGGGCCGGTTGGCGAGTTCAGGAATCTTTTGAAAGCAGAGGACATCTTGCAAGCTGTTGCGGAAAGAGAGAATACGGGTCTGAATCCTACCACTTTTTTTTCGGGCGGGTCTGGTGCTTTTTAAGGCTGTGGAAAAACTAAAAAATTTTAATTTTTCCACAGAAGCAGCGAGAACAGATGTGCAACCAAACCAAAGGTGGGGCAAAGCGCGGGGGCCGGGGAACGCCTAAGAAAAAACGGTAGGATTTTGGTGTGGCCTGCGGGGAGAAGCTGCGCCGTGCGGGCTGCTGCAGACCGACTGACCGACCGACCGACCGACCGACCGACTGACCGACCCTAGGAATTAGGAATGGGGGGATTCAGTTTAATCATCCTTCATCTCCTGCTCCAACTCTCGCTCCAGGCCTGTCCGCTCCACTTCCAGCCCCACGACGGCCTCGTTGGCCTCGCGCATCTGCTTCAGAGCTGCCTCCAGCTCCTCCTGCTGCTTCTCGACGAGCAGCAGCTGCTGCTCGCACCGCATCGCAAGCGTCTGCCGCTGTTGCTGTCCTTGCCGGATCTTCTCGTCCATCTCCTTGATCCGCCGCTGTAGGCCCAGCAGCTTGCACGATGGTGGTGGCCCTGACGGCGGTGGCATCGGAGACGTTGACGGTGGTGGCAGCGGAGACGTCGTGTGCGGCGGCGTCCTCACTTCTGCGTGCGAGGTCTGTGTAGTCGAGGTCTGTGCGGGCGAAGGCTCGCTGGACTGAACATCGCGCGAAAGGGACTTCGAAGGTGATTCGTCGGTCTCCCAGTCGCTTGCGTTTTGTTCGTTGTTCTCAACCCCCTCTCCGGCCTCTCCCTCATCACCAACCTTGCCAGTCTCCTCCTCCCCAGCCTCCTCCTCTCCAGCCTCCTCCTCTCCAGCCTCCTCCTCTCCAGCCTCCCCCTCTCCATCCTCCTGGCCTGGCGCACCCGGCGCACAAGGAGCCACCGGTGCCGACTCCTTGTAGGTCGGCCTAATACCAGTCTCGTTGTATATCGAACCCAGGAAGGTTCTACTGCACCCTGAGTCCTGCAGGATCTCCCCGTAGCCGTAGCCCAAGCTGTGCAGTCCCTTAAGCGCATCCACTGCACGACGCTTTGTCGAGGGTTGGGGCCTCTCGTATGGCGGCATCTGACGCTTCTCGCCCCTGTACGTGTCTGCCACGATGTCGTTTGTGAATCCAGAGTATTCGCTGGCCATTCTGTGGTGCCTGAGTGGCCAGTAAACGAGTGTCAAGGATGAAACAAAGGGTGCTCTCTAGGCTCTCTCTGCCCCTGATTTTCCAACCCCTCAGAAAAAGCCAGTGATAGTTAGCGAAGCGGAAAAACTCCAAATTTCAAATCTCCAAATCAACCCCACACTATTAAACCATGACAACGGTGTCGATCGGGGACGAGCTCAAAGATGGCTTCAAACGCACCGACAAGTGGATCAAGGGCAACATTCAGTGGCTCGGCGAGATGGAGTCGTTTTATAGGGAGCGTGCAGCGATAGAGCGGGACTACGCCGAGAAGCTCAAGGCTCTCACCACGGAGTCCTTTAGAAAGAAGGCAAAGATGTCGTCGGTGCTGAGCGTCGGCGAGGAGCCCGTCATGACTCCTGGCTCGCTCGAGTGTGCCAGCATGGTCGCCTGGAACGATATCCTGTCTCAGGCGGAGGCAATTGCCAAGGAGAGGGCCGGTCTGGCAAAGTTCTTTGACGGTAACGTTGCCGGCGCATTGGGCGCGATGCAAGGCCGGTACGACGGTATTCGGCAGCGGTGGGAAGGTGCCGACAACGAGCTGCGCGAGATCCGGGACGCCAAGTACGCCGACGTTTCCAAGACGAAAAAACTGTACGACGAGGCCTGCGCCGCTATGGAGACGCGGAGAAGCAAGGCCGAGAGTGGGCGGGGTCAGGAGAAGCTGGCGAAGCGCGAGGGAGAGATGGGCGTCGCCAAGAACAACTACCTGATCACGATCAACGTGGCCAACCGGCTCAAGGACAAGTACTACTACCAGGACGTCCCTGAGCTGCTCGACGGGCTGCAGGCTTTGAACGAGGCCAAAGTGAGCAAAGTGAACACAATCTGGCTCTCGGCGGCCATTGCAGAGCGCCAGTGCAACGGAAAGATCGACGGGTACCTGAACCTCGAGGACGAGGTCGTCAAGCAGAACCTGCCGCAGCTCGACAGCGCCATGTACGTCAAACACAACGTCAAGCAGTGGTCCGAACCGAAGGACTTTGTGTTCGAGCCCTCGCCGATCTGGCACGACGAGTCGACGATGGTCGTCACGGGCGCGCCGCTCGAAGACCTCAAGTTGAAGCTGAACAACGCTTCCGCCGCCTACGAGAAGTACGAGACGATCTGCACGAACGAGAAGCAGTCGCTCGAGGAGATCGTCCAGCAGCGCGAAAAACTCGTCGGCGAGACGCTGCGTACCGTCAAGGTGATGCCCCTCAAGGACTACAAGGAGTTCGAGACACTCCTGACGCGCACGATCGGCGTCATGCAGGAGTTTGCCAACGATGACACCCGGCGTGTCAGTGCTGAGGTCGAGATCGAGGCCATTCAGAGTGCCACGGACGGCAAGGACATGACGTACATTGCTCGGTCTGCACCGGAGAAGAAGAGCCGGTTCGGGTTCTTGCATAAGCACGGTTCTGGTGGTGGTTCTGGTGGTGGTGGTGGTGCCGCCGATGCTCCTGCTGCGAATGGCGACTCCGACGACGTCCGCTCCCTCACCTCCTCGATCGGCAAGGTCTCCATCGGCAACACCAAGAGCCGTCTCTTTGGCCACTTCCGGAAGGCTTCCTCCGGCGTTCCCGCTGGCGTGCCAACGGCCACAGTGAACTACCCCTACGATGCCAGCGACACTGACGAGCTGTCGACGACGGCCGGCGAGGTTCTGACGCTTGTTGAAGGTGACGACGGGTCCGGATGGGTCCGGGTTAAAAACAGCGCTGGCCAGCAGGGACTGGTGCCTGCCAGCTACGTGACTATCGACACCTCGAGTGCTGCGGCCCCTGCATCGACGTCGGCTTCTCCCGCCTCGCCGAAGAAGCAGGGTCCAAAGGTTGCGCCGCGCCGCGGAGCCAAGAAGGTCAAGTACGTGCAGGCGCTGTACGACTATGCCGCGCAGGGTAGTGACGAGCTGTCGATCTCCGCGGGTGACAAGATCGTCGTTGTGAGCGGCGACAACGGAGGGTGGACCGAGGGAGAGCTGAACGGACAGAAAGGTCTGTTCCCGACGAGCTACGCTCAGGCTATATAGGGGCAACAAATGGTCATCGATTAGATACTACAATTTTTTGGCATTAGCAAAGGTGAAAAGGGGACGGGCAGAAACGTAGGTCAGGTCAGCGATCGGCGCGGTGGACCTTGGCGATGTGGGTCTTGAGGTGGTCGGAGCGGCGGAAACGGCGCTTGCACTGCCGGCACTTGTGAGGCTTGATCTTCAAGTGGACGCAGTCGACGTGGCGGCGGAGCTGCTGAGGCGTGGTGAACCTCTTCTGGCAGTGTTTGCAGACGTTCGGGCGTGCCAGGTAGGCCTGGTCAGGTCTGGAGGGAATGGCCTCCTTGGCCATCGAACGCGTAATTGGCCCAGTCGTGATCCGCACTTTGGCAACCTCGTCGACAAACGGGTTCAGTGGGTTCTTGATGGCGAGGACGGGCCCGTCTAGACGCGGCGAGTTGGTCGGTGTTTTGCTCGTCCTGTCAGGTGTCGGAGTCCGCGGGACAGAGGCGGGGGAAGAGGTGAGCTGAGGAACGGTTGCACAGGGCTCATCGGCGGCAAAATCGTACAGGTCGCAGATGTGGACGAGCTGGTCGGAGTGGATCCCGGGGGCAGGCGGCGGCAGGGTGTGGAGCCAGCCGGCTGCAGCGTGCCGGTGTTGGTGGCACAGGGCCTGGAGCGGGTTGCAGAGCGGGTATCCGAGCGAGGGGACGCGTCCGGAGGCCGATTTCGCGCCAGCGACGCCGTCAACGGTTCGGAAGACCGCGGTATAGTCGAGTTGTTGCTGAACTGGCACGCTAAGGGCCGCCTCGAAGTCGAACAGCTCGCTGGTGCTCAAAAGACGTGTCTTGCCACCAGGAGGGACTACCGGGGGGGCGGGAGCGGCCGAGACGGAGGCGGGGAGCACAGAGGCAGAGGCAGAGAGGTTGCCGGTGTCCTGTGTGCTGCTGATGAGCATGGGGTCTACGAATATGTCGTCGCTCGGGATGTACAGGGGCGAACTGAGGAAGTTCATTAGGTGGAAGGAGGAAAAGGGATAGGTCAGGAAGTAAAAAAGTTCCCAAAAAAGAAAAAGGCTCCTCAGTCTCGCGACCCTCGCTAGATTTGGTGGTGGTGGAGCTACCCGCAACTGGGCCCGCAACTGGGCACGCAACTGGGCACGCAACTGGGTGTTGGCAGAGTTGCAAGACCTCCAGTAGAACGTAGATTTCACCTCATCTCCATCTCCCATCTACATCTATCTCCATCTCCCATCTCCATCTCCCCCTAACCTCTACTACACTTCCTAATTAGTACATGCCCTCCCTGGTTCCGCTTCCTCGTTCCTCTCCCCAAAGACCGCCCAGACCATAGAACCCACTCCGGTCTGTTCTGTCTCCGTAGAGGTCCCCCTAGACGCCCAATTGACCCCATGCGGTGAGCCATCGGTGGGCCATGCCCCATCTAGACTGGGCCTGCTCGGCCTCGTCGCCTCGTCCATTTCAGATTGTTCGAAATTACCGCTTTTGGATGCCTGCCGCCCAATCGGGAGGAATTCCTGGCGCCTGTTCCATCCACAGGGGAGAAGCCCCGGCAGATAAAAAAAAAAGCAAGGAGAGCTACCCCCGGTGAGTCCCCCGCCTTCCCCCCGGTAGCCTTGCTC
>JADIOY010000024.1:0-64884 GCA_018344475.1 Xiuguozyma silvatica | reverse complement strand
TTTGTCAACCTCCTGCCCGCGCGCCGCCGGCGTGCTTCTCCATACGCACCTTCCCGCCCAAGAACCTGCCTCTCTGCTTATAGACGGCCCGCTCTTTGCAGCGACTACAATCGAGGATCTCAGATACGTCTGCAACCGTTGACATTGATCGAACAAGTGCCAACGCGAGAGCGACGTAACTAAACGCAACAGGCTACACAACACCCCCATCTGTAACGTCCCCTCCCACATTCCATTCCGGCTTGATTACGGCCTTCCGACAATCTAATTACGAGGACAAACAAATTATGACCAACCAGCTCTCCTAGAACCACGTTACATTGTTACCTGCCCCCAACGCCACGGAGTTTTCTGCCCGTTCTGGCTTCAGCCTGTTATTGTTTTCGCACCCGATCGCACCCCCTTCGCTCCCACTCGGCCCGCCCACTGCCCCACTTGGGACGCATACAGCAGCCGCCGACTGCACAACCTGCCCCACAATTCTCTTCCCCCACACACCCAGGCGCCCGCAAAAAGAACTCAACCAGCTCTAAAAAAACCACAGGGACAATGCCCTGGCTGACAATTCTTCAATTGGCGCTCCCCCAATCGGTGCCAGCTCCGGCCAGCTCAGAATCTACCGCAAGCGCCAATGCAACATCCCCTCCTACTTACTGCGGCCCGCTTGAAAAATGCTCCCTCCGCTGCCCTCCCCATTGCACATGATCAACTCAATTACGAGCCGCTCCCGGCACCTCCTCCCCACCAACCGATCCTCCTCTTCGCCGCCCCAACCTCGTACCCAAGAAAAATTTCGCCAGTGACGTAAGCCCAATGCATGCACCCTCCCCCGTTCCCCCATTGGTGGGGGGTTCTATGCCTGACTTCTATGCAGAAGAAACTGGGGAACTGCAGCTCTGCAGCGATAATCTTTTAGGCCAGCATCGGGATATTCCATTGGTCTGAACAGATATCCCTGATTCCTCTAAGGAGGAGCAAGCTGTGCAGCTATGTTCACGGTCCTCCCCGATCCTCGTGGGTGCAACACAAGCTAATGTACCAACGCCTCACCCGCCCAAGTTTTTACCCTTTTCACCGAAGGATAAAAAATGCGTCTGGGAAAAGCCACAGAGTTCTGACTCACCGATCCACTCGCTCGGTCGCGGTCTCATCCCGCGGCTCCTCCAAGTTTCTCCTCAATGCAGGTCCTCCTCCAGCTTGCTTGAATTCCCTTAGAGCTACCTCTCACTGTCTGCCCAACTCTCTCTAGTTCCTCTTTCCATCCCACTCCTGCCGCAGGCCTCCTTCTGCCTGAAGCAGGCAGGATAGGAGGCCCTCAGGGGCGCAGCTGCGGCCCCCGAAATTTTCCGAACGCGCGTGAACTTTTCACCTTTTGGGGGGGTTTTACCCGCAGTGCCCGGCATGAACCGCACGCAGGTTTTAGGCAGATGAACTACTTGACAGAGCCCGAAAAACTGATGCGATGCAAGGCGGCGGCGATAACTACGGAATTGTTCGGTGAGGGGAGTGGCCCTTTTATTGTATAGATAGAGTCTCAGTTGGTCCGCCTGAACGACAGATACAGCATCCTGTACCCAAACCGCAGATCGTAGACGATGCGCTCGCACCTCTCATACCCAGGAAATGCGATCTCATGCAGGCGGTCTAAGGCAGAGCCGCTAACAGTAACTGAAGCGGCAGCAACAGAAGCTCCTGCAGGGTCTGTAGTCTTGGAAGCCCCTGCGGTCACTGCTGCTGCTTCTGCCGCCTCTGCGCTGCTCTCTACATATGACACACAGAACCGCCCCGGCTTGAGCATCTTGAGTGCGTCCTCGATTACCATAGATCCTTGCGGGAAGTTGGTCTCGAACGAGGCGTACGACCACCCTTGCTCTGGGGTGACGTGCAATGTCGCATAGTGTCTGCCATCGATCGAGTTTGAAGAGAACCCACACGGTGTGAACGCAAATGCGTCATGTTTTAGTGCTGTTGGTGCCAGCTCGTTGAGGTGGGACTGCTTCATAATATTTGCCCCCAGGGAGTGCCCGATGTCTTGACTGATGTCTTGACTGATCTTGCAGTGCCCCATGGTAAACTTGGCGGCATTCGTTGGTTCCAGCTCGGTCATGAGCAACTCAACGGTCTGGTCTTCAACAACCTCGTCACCTCTCTCCTCCACAGTGCCATTTATGTACAGGTGCCAGTGATCCCTTGTGAGATCGCCGACCTCGTAGGCGGTGGCAGTCTCGGCAGGGAAGAATTTGTTCAGCCACTGGACCTCGTTCGTCCAGCTGCGGTGAATTTCGTCCTGGCGGTTAGGGAACAGGTAGGAGCGGCGCGAGTAGAACACGCGCGGCACCTGCATCAGGTTTGGCTTGTTGTAGTGGCAGTGCTTCTGGACGAGCTCCAAAAGCTTTGGTAGGCAGCGTAGCGTGGTGGTGGTGCCGCAAGTTTTCAGTACGATCTGGTGTGGGAAGACAAAGAGGCTCGACTCGGAGAGCAGGTAGGCATCGAGGTCACCGGCGGATACCTTGGACAGGATCGAGCAGTTGACCGTGCTCAAAAGATCCTCGATGTCGCGGAGTGGAATGGAGCGCAGCCCGTTGACGGGCCAGCCTGGCGGGAGTTTATCCTTGCCGAGGGCAAACCAGATCTCAAGCAGCTTCTCAGGGCCCTCGAATGCATTGGTGCTATCAAGCGTAATATGGTTGACAAAGTCGGCCCCAGCGGATGCCGCTGCGGACGCCGATGCCCGCTGCATCTCGTCGCAGGGATCTTCAATTATAGCGGATGGAGTCAAAAGTGAAAAGCTTGCCAATCAAACCGACAATTTGACTTGGCGACGGTTGATGTCGGAAGGGGCGTCTATACAAATGAACTGGAGCTCGATAACTGCCGTTGGATCGGACTGGAGGGCGTGCAATGACTGTTGGAAGCCTCTGGCGGAGTACGGGAGTCGTCTGTCAAGATCCTCGCTTATCTGCAAGCCTGGGAAGGAAACGTCCAAAAGCAGGTTTTGTGTGGACGTAGCCGCCGCCAGAGGTACCATTCTGTTCGCGCACGACCCGAAAAAAATGTGCGCGGGTTGTGTGTATGAATGGATGATAGACTTTGTGAGTTGTGTTAGTACTACGGAGTATGCTACGCACAGCCTACAGTATATCGCCCAGGCATGAAGCACCCAAGCAATGAGTTTGCTAGTGTGGAATGTAACTGGGCTGTCGATCTTGGTAACCTGCCGGAGCGGAACAACCTAGGGAGAGGAAACGGTCTACCCGTCAAAACGAAGGGTAATTTGTCCAAAGATGTTGGTCCAGTAGAGCCGGAGCTCAATGTGTCTGACCGGATAAGCGGTCTGAGATGTCAGCATGGCGAAAACCGCCGGCGTCTTTCTCTTCTCGCTGTATCAGACCGGCAAAGTCCCTGAAGCCATAATAGAGAAAGGGGGAAAGTTTTTTTTTGCGCCTTGAAAAGCTGAAAAATGCGCTGGAGTAAAAACTACAGAGGGTTATTTCGCGGGCTTTTTTCTAGGGCTATTTCTCGGGGTATTTCTAGGGCTATTTTCTCCCCTCTTTATACGCGATTTAAGTATGGGCAAAGAGGACGATGCCGAGTACGTCGAGGACCCGTCGCAGCTGTCCGACGTGGACAGCGACACGGAGATCGTGTACGTGCAGATCAATCAGATGCGCGGCCGCGGCCGCCCCAGATTAAAGCGGAAGGGCGAGGAGCCGGTCATTCCTAAAAACAAGAAGATCAAGAAGGTGTTTGTGGACGAGGCCGGCAATCCGCTGACGATCAAGAACGACGAGGTCGTGACCCCTGACGACGAACAAGGCGACAAGAAGATCACGGCGAACGGCGACCTCTTGGGCGGCCGCGAGTTCAAGGCGCGCACGTTCAAGGTGATCAACAGAGGCGACAAGAAGTACATGGTTTCGACGGACATCGCCAGGGCAGTCGGATACCGGGACTCGTACTTCCTGTTCCAGAAGCACGACCACCTGTACCGGACGACGATAAGCGAGGAGGAGAAGCTGGAGATGATCCACAGTGGGCTGTTGCCGTCGTCGTTCAAGACGCGTGCGGTCTACCTCGTTGCTGCGCGCTCGATTTACAAGGAGTTTGGCGCCAAAGTGATCGAGAACGGCCGCCAGGTCATCGACGACTACTACGAGGAGAAGGCCCGCAAGAGTGGCGCCGTCGAAGGTGCGCCTGCTCTGCCGCTCGTTGTCGACGGCAGCGACCACTCGAGCCACTCGAAGCACACGCGCCAGCCAACGACGCTCGCGGGCCCGGTCAACAGGGTGGACGACCTCACGATCAGCTGGATCTACGACAACGCCGCCCAGTGCCGCCAGTTTGACTCGACGCTGCTGTACGAGCGCGAGGATCTGTCCAGCAAGACTGCCGAGCGCGATGTGTATACGGGCGCCGGGTTCGTGCCGAACACGACGCAGCCAACCAAGAGATCCGTGCGCAGAGTCGGTGCCGGCAACGGGCTCGACGTGGGCACAACCATCCAGGACACGATGCGGATCAAGACGGGACTGCTCGATGTTCCGAGCGAGATCTACGAGGGTGTCGTCGACTCCGAGGTTCTGGAGGCCATTGAGCAGCAGAAGCGTCTGGAGGCCGGCTTTGTGTGACCACAGGCAGATGCCTGATTGTACTATAGATAATAAATTTCGTCCCCTGTCTAAATTCCCCCACCCTTCTACCCACCCCTTCTCCTCCTCACTCTTTCCAGTCTCATGCCGTCCAACATCGCCCAGGGCGCCGAGATTCCAACGAGGGTGTCGATGACTGCGGGTGCGTTCTCCGGGCTCATGACCAGGCTCGTGACGGCACCGATCGACGTCGTCAAGATCCGGATGCAGCTCCAGCAAAGTAAGCACTACGAGACGGTGCTGTCCACGGTACGGACGATCTACCAGAACGAGGGCATCACGGCCTTCTGGAAGGGAAACATCCCGGCCGAGATCATGTACCTGATGTACGGCATGTCGCAGTTCACCACCTACGCGTGGCTGAACACCAAGTTTGGCAGCCTCGAAAAGCGGGCCGGTATCAAGATCGACCCCAACCTGCACTCGCTGCTGCTCGGCTCGCTCTCGGGCTGCGTCGCCACGTGTGTCTCGTACCCGTTCGACCTGCTGCGGACCCGGCTCGCCTCCTACCAGAGCCGTCAGATGATGTCTGCCGCCGAGGAGATCAAGCGCATCATGCTCGCCAAGGGTTTCTCGGGGTTCTTCGGCGGAGGCGGCCTCTCGATGGTCTACACGGCCACCTCGGCGGGACTCTCCTTCGGCTCCTACACTTTCCTTAAACAGCACACCGAGAGCACCCCCATCGAGCCGTTCTGTGGCCTCCTCGCTGGAACCTTCTCCAAGACCTGCATGTACCCGCTCGACCTGCTTCGCCACCGCCGCCAGGTCTCCACCAAGAAGACCGCCGCCGAGATGGCCAAGGAGATCATGATGTCCGAGGGCCCGCGCGGCTTCTACTACGGCCTCATCCCTGCCATTCTCAAGAGCGCACCGGCAACCATGTGCAGCTTCTACTTCTACGAGCACGCCTGCACTTGGCTGATGAGGTACTGCTCGGACACCTCTTCTCCGTCACACTCGGGTCCGAACTCGCCAAACTAGAACTACCTGCCCACCTACCTACCTAGAACTGCTATGGTGGCATAGCAGCTTTAACCGTTTCTATAGATACATTTATTACAGATCACACACGAGTAGGTTTTAGGCATTATCACATCGAATAGCCCTCCATGAACCCGTTCTCGCCAAAGAGCGAGTCCCACTTCTCAAACTCCTGCGACAGCTCGCCCTTGTACTTCTTGTGAAGCTCATTCTCGATCAGCTTGTCGTAGCTCCAGTCCAGGAAGTCCTCCATGTTGTAGCTGTTCTTGCTGAACGGCTGCTTCATGATCTTGGCGAGCGAGGCAACCTGCGGGTGATAGTGGTTCATCGCCGTCTCCAGCTCCCACAGAGACGAGTCGAGCGCGTTCGTCTTCGATGGGTCCTTCTCCTCCTCGTTGAATGGGTCCTGGTAGTCCTCGGGGGCGTCAGGGCAGTGGATAAGCTTCATGCAGGCCGGGTGCAGCTTCAGCAGGTTGTATGTGAACGGTATCACGGCAATTACTCCGGCGGGAGGAGCCGTCAGCGTCAGCCGTGCCAGCCTCTTGAGGAAAGAGGCAACGACGGTGGCAGACAAATGCGTTGAGCTCATGAACAGATCCAGCAGTCTGAAGAACCGCGACCTGTAATTCAGGTGCAGCAGCTCTGGCGTGAGGATGGCGTACAGCTTCTCGTAGAAGTCCGGGTACTCCAGGTTGTGCGTTCTCATCAGCTCCCACAGTCCGTTCAGTGCAAGAATCGAAAGTGCAACGTCCTTCTTGTCGAATCCCATGTTGTATGCGTCCGTGAGGAAGTCCATCAGCCTCACAGGGTTGTTGAAGAACGGAATGATCCGCTTGTGCAGCACAACGAGTACGGCCTTGGCCTGATCAGAGCTGAGGTCCAGCTTCGACATCAGTGCGAGCCACGTCTTCTCAAAGTTGGCTCTGAACGTCGACAGCTTCTCAACCTTGTTAGGTGCGTGCGCAACGAGCGTCTCCAGCATGTAGTCCTCAACGTCCTCCTTCGGGTACATTGGGGCCGGCTTGACGAGGGTCAGCACGTTTGAGAACAGCAGAGACTGCTCCTCCTTCGACCTCGTTGCTGTCTCTTCGACAACAGAGGGTGCATCCTCAAACAGGAAGTACTTGATGTCCCAGTACTTGTTGAAGTACTGCTCGTAGAATTCGAGCACCAGCGGGTTGTCGATCGTCTGGTCCTCGAGGATCTCATCCTGTTGACCTGTCACAAGCAAATGGTCAAGAATCGACTGATAAGTCATTGTAGCAAAGTATGGCTGGTCCGTTGAAGGCCCCATAGTGTCGCTCTCGAGTCGGAGCAGCTGCATCAGGGAGTGAAGGCCCTCGATCTGGAGGTCCAGCTCGTTTTCTCCCAGATTCCACAGACCATAAACGGCCTCCCTGTAGGAATCGTACTGCGACCGCAGCCACTTCGCAACGGTTGCTCTCTTCTCGTCCATCTTCCGCGACAGTCTAAGTTGCCCGCTCTTCAGAAGGTGTGCGAACACCTTCGTCAGACCTTCCAGAACAGCGGAGCTCAGCTCCTGGTCACTACTCTTGCTGAGAGCCCTGATCAATTTACCGATTTCGTTGTAATGCACCGGAGAATTCACGATCTCTTCAACGGTATTCTTCACGGAATCAGTAGTCAAAATAGGCGAAGCCTTCTTGGCTTTCTTGACCACCTTGGCGGTGGCCTTACTGGAGACCTTTCTCTTAGGCATCTCTGTATAGTCCTTGTACTTGTCTAGCTAAATTTTTTTGAGATTTTTTTTTTTTCACTCTATGGAGTTTTTCTTTCTTTTTTTTTTTGCTTCCCTCAATTTATAAATACTGAGAACCCCGCTGAAAAATTTCTTCCTTCTCCAATCCTTCCTAGTTTAACTAGCATATGATGAAGACTAGGCGTTGCTCTTAACCGGGCGCACTAATTCGTCCCTCTGGCCTTCGGGTCCGACGTGCGGTCCTTGTGTGACCGACGGGATGACATGGTGAATGCGTTTGGCGCACCTATATCTTGTTACAATTTATCAGGACGCTAAAAGTACTATCTGACCCCCCTTACAAACCAGTTGGTAGGCTAGGAAGGATTCGATCTTGCGTAGGATTGGTAGTATTAGTCTATGCGTAGTCTATAGTTTTGGCTCCTTTGTCGTCTAATCGTCATCGACAATAATAGGAGGAAGCTCGAAGTCAGAGCCATCGTCCTCGTCATCTTCCTCGGCCTCGTCTGCAATGGCATCGGCATCGGCCTTCTTCTCAACGGCCTGGGACTCGTTTGCAGTGACCATGGTGTCGTCGATAAGAGTGTCGTCAACCATGGCAATGTTCTGAGTAATGTTTTCATCAACAGATTGAGTTGGCATCTCAGGTCTCAGTCTTTTGACAGCACGTTCGACCTCGGACTCGGTATTCTCAATGGTACGCTTCACACTGACTTCGATGGCGTCGGCGATCTTCTCGGTTTTGGCGCTGACGGCATCCTCGATCTCCTCAAGGTCCTCTTCATCCTGGTCCTCTTCGATCTGTCCTTGGGACTGGAACTGGATCGTGCGAGCCGGAACTGGGAAGCGTGGGTTGTTCAGCAGTCCAAGAATAATATCGTTGTCTCCAACCAGTCTGTATACCATAGGGAGAACGGACTGAAGGGTACCCTCGTGGGATGGGTAAAGGACAACAGCATCCAGGAGCTCGATGATGTCTTTGTTGGTCTCGTTGATGGCACCGTCCTTGAGGCTCTTCTCGTTGACAACAGCATCCAGTATAGCGAAACGGACGATCTTGGTCAGGTTCGACTGGGTCAAGACGGTATGGGAGAGCAGGACGATGAAGAACTGGCGGATCACCTTAAGTGTAGTCTCAGATGGATTCAGGTTGAACTGCTCAGAGTGGGAAAGCAGGTCAGAGTAGGCAACGGCAGCACCTTTGTGCTTCTTTCTGTTCTTCTGGGCCTGACCAGCACCCGTCTTGTCGGCAGTGGTGACACCCTTCATGTCCGGCTCGATTGGCTTCGACAGGAGAAGCGCAGAATCGACAAGGGTGTTCAAGAGCTTGGCATCGGTGAACAACTCAACGGACTGGAGAAGTGTTGTGGTAGACTTGAGAACGTTCAGGATGAGCTCGTAGTCCTCGGCGGCCTGATTGGTGTCGAGGCTGACCTTACGGTTGGTGGTCTTCACAGGCATCGAGGCATCGTAGGATGAGAGGAGCGAGTAAGCGTGCGGCATGGTGTAGCCAGGGAATTTCTTCTGGAGGACCTGAAGGAAGCAGGCGCCGGTCTTGTTCATCTGCTTGACGGACTGGGCAACAAACTTGCGGGTCTCTGGGTCCCTGATGTCTCTCTTGACAGGAGAGAACTTCATGTTCAGGCCGGTCAGGAGCTCACCAAGAGTGAGCAGGGTTCCGAGTGGGACCCTGACAGAAGATGGGGTGGAGACGTCAACGTAGGCCAGAAGCATCTGGACGAGAACGTCGACTCTCTTGGAGATCTTGAAGACGTCGAGAGGAGTCTCGGCGACATCGATGCTGAGGGCACCGAAGGACTGTGGAGCAGTAGCCGAATCATCCGGAAGGGAAGGAAGAGCATTGTAAGCTGCGGTGAAATCGGAGTCTTCCTCGGTGTCGAGAACCTCTTGGTAGAGGGAGATGACTGACTTCGTCTCGAGAACAAGGTCGTCGACCCGCTTTCTCCAAGCGTCAGAGACACTGTCTCTGGACAGAATGAAAGAGACGAGGGCAAGGCACCTCAGGACAAGGTTGGCCAGCTCAGCGTCCATCTTGTAGTAGTTCTGGTCATCTGCGAGTATCAATCTCAGCTCACGCTCGAGCTTTGCACCGTATGGTCTGAAGGTGGTGCTGTTGTGCATCAGGAGATCAAAGAGAGCGTTGAGAGCTTCCAATGGGACGATCTGGATGTTTTCAATCAGGTTTGCAATCAGATTGGGCAGTTTAGGTGTCAGGATCTCCCTGGTGAGAGTTGGCTTGGAGCGGATCTGGCTCACGATGAATCTGGCGGCATCGCAGCAGCTCTGCAAGGTAGCCTGCTGGGAGAGGGAGGGGCTGGTCACATCAGCGACAAAGCACTTCGACTCAAGGATTTTAGAAAGAGAACCGATCATGTTCGCGACGTTTCCGGACATCAAAACACTCAAATGGAGGTTGATGACCACGAACAGCTTCGATCCAACCCATCTGCTGAAATCATCCTTAGCATTAAGGTAGTTGTTGACTCTGCCGCAGAGGTGAGCGATATCAACCTTGGTAGCGCCAGTAAAAGTGGACGGTTTTGCCAAAGTCTCTAACAGCGATGTTAAATCAATACGTGTGATCTTGTCGCCCTCGAGAAGGGGGAGAACTGCCTCCAATGGTGAAGTAGACATGCCAAGAATCTGATCTATAAGGGACTGAAAAGTTTTGATAAATTTTTTTTTAGGGGGGATTTGTTCTTTCTCTCCCTCCCACATCTATATCTTTTCACACTCTAAAGTTCAAATGACGGTGCATACGGAGCTGGGGCTTCTGGATCAGGTTGACGGCTCGGCCACATTCGAGGTTTCTGGAACCAAGGTAATCACCTCTGTTTCAGGACCTCTTGATGTTGTCCGCGTGAAAAATGAGAACCCTACAGAGGCCTACTTAGACATTACCATCAACCCGGCTGTTGGTGTTGCCTCGACGAGAGAGGCACTTTTAGAGACGAAGTTGCGCACCATTTTGACGCCAATGGTTCAGCTGGCCACTTACCCACGCAAAGAGGTCCAGATCGTGGTCCAGATCCTGAAGATGGGCGAGTCCCAGGAGTACACAGCCAAGGAGTTGGCAGCCATCGTGAATGCTACCTGTCTGGCTCTGCTGGACTCTGGAATCGCCCTCAACCACACTTTCTGGGCTAGCTGCTGCTCGGTCACACAGCAAAACGAGTTTGTACTCAGGCCGACCGTCGGATCGTTAGACAAGTCTGTATCGCACCATGTGGCTGTATTTGCTGGAGATTCGTTGATCTACGCCGATTCGCAGGGCCAGTTCACTCAGAAGCAGGCTCTCCTTGCAATGGACAAGTGTGCCGCTGACATCAACGAGCTCGATGCCGAAATGCGGCAGGTTCTCTTGGCCAAGGTCAAGAAGGACTACGTTTGGTCGAAGCCTAACTAGGCTGACTACATATGTAAAACCTTTACTATAAAAATTCGCATTAAAAGTTATTTACAGCTTGAGCTTCTCAAGGTTCTGGATGGTAGCAGTGTATCCGTCAACCTCAGCCTGGAACCTGGCGACGTTCTCACTGTTCTTCTCCTTGGCCTGCTCGGAAGCCTTGGTCTGGTAGTCAGCAGCACTCATGATCTTCTCGAGACCTTTGAGAGAGTTCTGGGCCTTGGACATCTTCTTGGTGACCTTCTCGATCTCGGCGTCGATGTCAACGGCACCCTTGACCATGAGGCAGACATTAACATCTGGGGCTGGAGAGTCAACGACGCATCCGTTAGGAATGTCAGAGGCATCGGTGACGACCTCAACGGAGGAGATAGCCTTGATGAGAGAGATGATGGCCTGCTTCTGGTCCTCGGCCACCTCGCGGTACTCAAGGTTGTCAGACTGCAGATACACAGAGGCGTTCTTGGTGATGTGGTACTGCGAGAGCAGGGATCTAGCAGACTTGATGATCGTGAGAGCAATGTCGTACTCGTTGGCAGCCTTCTCGTTGTCGAACTCCTTGACGTACTGTGGGTAAGCAGCCTTGACGATAGTGACTGCCTTCTCACCGGCACGCTTTGGCAGACGCTGCCACATCTCCTCGGTGATGTATGGCATGAATGGGTGGATCATTCTCAGAGCACCGTCGATACACGTGTACAGGGTATCCTGGGCAGACTTCTTCTGCTCTGGGGTACCTTCAAGGATCAGGTACTTCGAGTTCTCGATGTAGACGTCACAGAGCTCGTAGAGCCAGAAGTTGTAGATGTCCTGGGTAGCCTCGTAGAAGTCTCTTCTCTCAAGGGCCTGGTTAATGTTCTTGGCACAAGTGTTCATCTTGTGCAGAATCCACTTCTCAGCGAGCGACTCCTTGCCGGTTGGCTTGGCGCTGGCTGGTGGGGAGTAGTCCTCGCCGAGTCTCATCATGACGAACTTGGTAGCCTGGAAGATCTTGTTGCAGAACTTACGGTATCCAGCAACACGGAGAATGTCAAGGTTGATGTCTCTGCCGCCCGTGGTGTAAGCACAGAGAGCGAATCTGAGAGCGTCAGTACCGCACTGAGGAATACCGTGTGGGTACGACTCGGTCTGGCCGGCCTCGGCCTTCTTGATCTCTCTTGGGTCGAGGTTACCAGCGTGGAGCTGCTTGTGGAGGTCCTCGAGGGAGATACCATTGATGACATCGTATGGGTCGATGACGTTACCGAGAGACTTGGACATCTTTCTTCCCTGAGCGTCACGGACGAGCGAGTGGCAGAAGACCTCATGGAATGGGACGTCGCCGGTCAGCTTGATGCCAAGCATGATCATACGAGCAACCCAGAAGAAGAGAATATCCCAACCAGTCTCGAGCATGGACATTGGGTAGAACTGCTCCATGTCTGTGGTCTTTCCTGGCCATCCAAGAGTGGAGAACGGCCACAGACCGGAGGAGAACCAGGTGTCGAGGACATCTGGGTCCTGCTCGAGAACAAAGACCTTGCCTGGGAACTTGGCGTGGGCCTTCTTCTCGGCCTCAAGGAGGTTACGGCCGGAAACCCAGTACTCACCAGAGTTCTTGTCGTTGTCCTCACCGGCAATCTTAACGAAGTAGGCTGGGCAGCGGTGACCCCACCAGAGCTGTCTAGAGATACACCAGTCCTGGATGTTGTTGAGCCAGGAGTGGAACTCGTGGAGAGAGGACTCGGGTTGGATGGTGATCTTGCCAGAGTCGACAGCATCAAGGGCAGCCTTGGCCATGTCCTTCTGGGAAACCCACCACTGAGGCTTGAGGAATGGCTCGACAACGTCACCGGAACGAGAGCAGATTGGCAGAGTCATCTCGTGACCCTCCTGCTTGATCCAGAGACCCTTCTTCTTGAGCTGCTCGATGACCACAGGTCTGGCATCGAAACGCTTCAAGCCGGCGTACTCACCGCAGTTGCTGTTGAGCAGGCCGTCGTCAGTGAAGATGTTGACGAACTCGAGGTTGTTACGCTTACCGGTGGCATAATCGTTGTAGTCGTGACCAGGGGTGATCTTGACGGCACCAGTACCGAACTCCATGTCGACGGCCTCGGCGTCGGTGACGATAGGCAGCTGCTTATCGGAGAATGGGAACTGGACGAACTTGCCGTGGAGGTGCTTGTAACGAGGGTCGTCTGGGTGGACGGCGACACCGGTATCACCAAAGATGGTCTCTGGACGAGTAGTGGCGACGATAAGTCTCTCGTCGGAGCCGACGACAGGGTAGGCGAAGTAAGTGAGGACACCGAACTCGACAGGCTCGTCGTAGTCAGGGATGTTGAGCTTGGCGAAGCCAGGGACGGTCTTGTTCTCGACCTCAAGGTTGGAGATGGCGGTACGGAGGTGGACGGACCAGTTGACGAGACGGAGGTCTCTGTAGATGATACCTTCCTCGTGGAGTCTGACGAAGGCCTCGGTAACGGCGGCGGATCTGGTTGGGTCCAAAGTGAAGGCCTCGCGAGACCAGTCGTAGGAGGCACCGAGAGAGGTGAACTGGGACTTGATCTTGGCGTGGAACTTCTCCTTCCACTCCCAGACCTTCTTGATGAAGTCCTCACGGCCAAAGTCGTGACGGGTCTTCTTCTCCTTGGCCCAGAGGTTCTTCTCGACGACAGACTGGGTGGCGATACCGGCGTGGTCGAAGCCTGGGAGGTAGAGGACGGTCTTGCCCAGCATACGGTTGTATCTGATGAGGGCATCCTGGATGGAGACGGTCAGGGCGTGGCCAATGTGGAGGGCACCGGTGACGTTTGGAGGTGGGGCCGGGATGACGAAGAGTCCCTCCGGTTTGATCTTACCGTCCTCGGTGTACTCGGGCTTGAAGAATCCCTCCTTGACCCACCACTCGTACCAGGAAGACTCGACGGCGGACGGGTCGTAGGCAGAGAACGAGGGGTCCTCGAGCGAGACCTGGACCTTCTTCTGGCCGGGAACGGTCTTGTCGACGTACTTAGGGGCAATGGCGGCGGCCTCCTTGGCCTTCTTCTTCTCGAGCTTGGCAGCGGCGTTCTTGGCCTGGTTCTTCTTGAGCTGCTCCTGCTTCTGCTTCTTGGCCAGGAACTTGGCCATCTTGGCGGCCTTCTTGGCCTCCTTCTCCTTCTTCTTCTTCTCCTTGGCGGCGCGCTCCTCCGGCGTCAGCAGAGCGTCGGCAGCTGCCTCGGCGGCGGCCTTCTCGGCCTCGGCGGCGGCCTTCTTGGCCTCGGCGGCTTTGGCAGCATCAGCTGGAGCAGCGGCTGGCTGGGCAGCGGCTGGCTTGTCGGTGCTGGACATTCTTCTAATCTGGGAAAGCTGTTGAGTTATTTGGAACCCTCTAGGTTGTCTGTAGATCTTGAATGCAGGAGTGTGTAAGAAACGAGTTGTAACCCTGCAAATTATCATAAGACGTGCTTCAACAGCCCTGGATCTTAAGTACCGATGACTAAAAAATTTTTCAGCTCTCTTTCAAAGACGAAATCTGGAAAGCCGGCCAAGAAGTCTGGGGATACTCTCACTTGTTATGCGCGGGTTTAACTAGTGCGCAGCTTTTCTGTAGTTTTTCAGGCAGTGCTTCTTTCTATCCAGATGCCGCTCGCTGACTTGCTCTCGAGCGATGACGAGATGGACGCCGTTGTTGGGGGCGATGAGTCGCAGCAGGTTTCACAAGTCCTTGGTGACTTCGATTACCTGGTGACAAAGGGCTCGTTGGACGATGTTGGGTCCGTTCGGCAGTACTCTGTGTCGCTACTCCCTGTTAAGAAACTCTTGGGAGAACTGGACGACGGCAAGGCTTCAATGGACCCATCCATCCTCTCCAGCGCCAACAAGGTTGTCGAAGAGGCCCGGCAGGAGGCCAATTCTATATACACTTTCATCAAGCTCAACTACAAGCCGGTCTGGCCCGGCCTCGACGGCCTTATCCGGCACCCGGCCAACTTTGCACACGTGATCTCTCTCGTTGGCCAGGACGTTACCTCTGTGGCCAGTGCTGCGACGCAGTCGTCGCTCGAGACCTTCCTCAAGCGTGACGAGGTGCTCGGTCTGAGCATGTCTGCGAGTGTGCTTGCAAAGCAACAGGGGAGGAGTCCCGTCAGGATCGACGAACACCGCATGCAGCTCGTTTTGGAGGCGTGCGAGTTGTTGCAAGAGCTGGCTGCCGACAGGCAGCGGCTCGCAGAGTACGTTGCAGGCAAGGCGCGGGTCTTGTCTCCCAACGTTGCCGCCATCGTGGGTCCGACCGCTTGTGCGCAGATCCTCTCTATCTATGGCCTGGACGGCCTGTGCAAGACTCCCGCGTGCAACCTGCCCTCCTTGGGCGTGAACAACTCATCTACCGGCCTTCGTGGAGGTGCCGTCCGCAACAAGGGTTACCTGTACCAGTCTCCTCTCGTGCAGTCTGTGCCCGAGGAGTACCGCAAGCAGGCGCTGAGGCTGGTGGCAGCCAAGGTGGCGCTTGCAGCGAGGATGGACTACGCGGGACGTGGCGACCTCGACAAGAGCTCGGAGTTCGGAGATAAGTGCTACAAGGAGATCGCGGCCAAGCTCGACAAGTTGCAGACGCCGCCAGAGAACCAGCGCGTCAAGCCGCTCGCAAAGCCTATCGACAAAAAGTCGGCGAAACGTGGTGGTCGCCGGTTCAGGAAACAGAAGGAGAGGATGCGGATGTCTGAGGTCGAGAAGGCCCAGAACAGGGTCGTCTTCGGTTCGCACGAGGAGACCCGCATGGACGCCTTTGGCGAGGAGATCGGGCTGGGCATGGTGGGCAAGTCGGGCTCTGGCGTCATTGGCTCGTACAGATCGCTACAGGCGTCGAGTGCACACAAGCCTCAGATGAGCAAAGAGATGCAAAAGAGGCTGCAGGCACCTCAGAAGTTCGGAGGGACTCCTACTACAACTACCACCAAGTTATCGAAGCTACTTGAAGACGAGACCGACTCCTTGGCTCCCCCGGCGAAAAGAGTCAAGAGTGATTCCAAGGTCTCGGCAGCCCCCGCCTGGCTCAATCCGGAACACAAGCAGAAACGCATCGAGGGAAGCAATTAGTGCGACCCGGCCCTTTTCCCCGCCCGCCGCACCTGCGTCGACTCTGTGTGTGTCACTATGATTATTATTTTTGTCTTCCTAAGCGCCCAACTCCAGTATTGCCAAAAACTTCGAAGGGTTTCCCAATCGGGACGCCAACATCAACAAATTTCCTAATGCGGTATATTAGTTTCAGTCGAATTAAGCGCCCGTACCAAAACTCAAACTTGTAGAGCTGTTCCAAGAAAAAAAAACTCTTCGCTGCCGCTTCAACAGCTTGCTCTTCACCACCAACGAACCAGAATGGCTTTCGGCTTCTTCAACCGCCCCAAGGACAACGAGCTCGAGCCGTCCTACGTCGACGACCTCTCCCGAGACGTCGAGGGACTCAGATTCGGGCCTGCTCCAACTACTCCAGTCAAGGCAGCCAGCCCGAACGGCTCGTTCATGTCCGTCAGCACCTCGCCAGCATTGAGCTCGTACAACACACACTCGCCGAGACACAACGGCAGAATCAACTTCAACAAGGAGAACACGCCGCCAACGACTCCGAGCGGCCGCACCAAGATCCCCCAGCTCACGAGCTCTAGTGTCACGCCTGCCCCGTCGACACCACGACTCGACCGCGACTTCTACCGCAAGGCTAACAGCCCAAAGACTAAGCGTCTTGTCACCGTCTGCCAGATGTACTTCCTCGACTACTACTGCGACCACTTCGACTACGTGATCGGCCGCCGAGAGCGTGTGGCCCAGGTCGAGAAGATCCTCGCCCAGCAGTCCCCTGATGAGAGAGCCAGCCAGTGGCAGAACTACACGGGCCGTGAGCGCGCCTTCCTGCGCAAGAGAAGAACGAAGCCGAGAAACAGGGACTTCCACGTCATCACACAGGTCGGCCAAGGTGGCTACGGCCAGGTCTTTTTGGCCAGAAAGAAGGACACCAAGGAGATCGTCGCTCTCAAGGTGCTCAACAAGAAGCTCCTCAGCAAGACCGACGAGACCCGCCATGTCCTCACCGAGAGAGACATCCTGACGAACACTCGCTCCGAGTGGCTCGTTAAGCTCTTCTACGCTTTCCAAGACGCCGACTCGCTCTACATGGCCATGGAGTTCGTCCCCGGCGGAGACTTCCGCACCTTGCTCAACAACGCCGGCTACCTCATCCCACAGCACGCTCGCTTCTACATGTCTGAGATGTTTGCCGCAGTCAACTCGCTGCACCAGCTCGGCTACACGCACAGAGACCTCAAGCCGGAGAACTCCCTCATCGACGCTAAGGGACACATCAAACTGACGGACTTCGGTCTCGCCGCTGGTTCGGTCTCGACGGACAGAATCGAGTCGATGAAGCTCCGTCTCAACCAGGTCAAGGATCTCGAGTACAAGCCGCGCGAGTGCACGATGAGAGAAAGGCAACAGCAATACCGCTCGCTCAGGGCCAAGGACATCCACTACGCCAACTCGATCGTCGGCTCCCCCGACTACATGGCCCTCGAGGTCCTTGAAGGTAAGCCTTACGACTACACCGTCGACTACTGGTCCCTCGGCTGCATGCTCTTTGAGGCCCTTGTCGGATACACGCCGTTCAGCGGCAGCAGCTCCGACGAGACCTACGCCAACCTCAAGTCCTGGAGACAGGTGCTCAAGAGACCTCGCTACGAGGACGGCCGCTGCGTGTTCAGCGACCGCACCTGGCAGCTCATCACCCGCCTGATCGCTTCGCCAAACGAGCGCCTCAGAACCTTCAAGCAGGTGATGTCCATGCCATACTTCTCTGAGGTCACCTGGGAGAACCTCCGCGAGCGTGTCCCACCATTCACCCCACAGCTTGACAACGAGGAGGACGCCGGATACTTCGACGACTTCAACAACGAGGAGGACATGGCAAAGTACAAGGACGTCATGGCAAAGCGTGAAAGAGACGAGAGAATGGCCATGAACAGCATCAAGGCCGACCAGAAGAACTTCGTCGGATTCACGTTCAAGCACAAGGGCAACCCAGGCACGAACCCGGGCAACATTCTCTCCCCAATCCTGCTTAATAACGGCACTAGTGGCTCTGCAGCTAGTGATTACAGTCGGTACAACGAGCCATTCGGTACCCTTTACTAGATGCTTTTTAGGTTCCATGGGGGATTGAAAATGAGAGACACACACAGAGAGATGATTTTAAAGCTTTTTTTTCCAAAGCTTTTGATATTTTTATAGTTTAAAAACGGGTTCACGGCATGAAAGTGTAAGTAGTAAAACGATGGTTTGTCGTAAGTTTCGAGTACTAACATGTGCAGCTTGGTGATCAATCCATCATCAGATGATGTTTCGAAGAGCGTGAAAGTGTGCAACACGCTGCAAAAATCGAAAAACGGGCCCTTCGATGCCGTCTTCTTCTTGGGAGATGTGGTATCAGAAGAAGGCACGGTAGACGGGTCTGTGGAGCCGAAGAGCGATATCTATTGCGTTGAGGGCACCCGTACTGTGAAAGACACTGGTCCCTTGAGATTCCTCGGGAAGTCAGGTGTTGTCACGCTCCAGAACGGTCTGGTAGTGGGATATGTGACTGGTCAACTTGACGACGAGTTGGTTTCTACAGACGAGCTTCGTGGGAAGTTCGAAGGCAAGCATGTCGACCTGTTGCTGACTTATCAGTGGCCCAAGGTGATATCCGATGAGGAGAGACTTAGTTCTGTTGGAAACCAGAAACTGAACTGCCTGTTGGAGTTCTGCCAGCCTCGGTACTGGTTTGCAGTCGCCAAAAACAGGTTCTTTGAGCGTCAGCCGTTCGCACTCGAGGACAGGGTGGTGCGATTCATCAGTCTCGCTGAGCAGGGCAGTAAGGAGAAGCAGAAGTGGTTCTACGCATTCAACCTTGCCGTACCAGCTGTCCCTGAAGATGTTTCCAAACTCCAGGGCAAGCTGGGCCCTGTTCCTGGGAAGGTCGTCGAGAAGAGAGGAGAGGCCGTGCTGAAGCGTACTAGAGAGGATGGCAGACAAGATGAACATCAGCATGATGACCGGGAAAGCAAGCGTCCACGCAAAGTTGTGAACCCCCAGAGCTGCTTCTTCTGTCTGTCCAACCCTCAGGTCGAGCTCCACATGATCGTCTCGATCGGCAAATACTCCTACCTCACAATCGCCAAGGGCCCGCTGACCACCAAACGCACACCACTAGGGTTCGCAGGTCACGGTTTGATCATTCCGATCAACCACTGTGCGACGCTTAGACAGTATAGAGACACCGAGGAGCCGGAAGTGCCGGTGCAGGATACCAAGGTGTTCCAGGAAATCGCACAGTACAAGGACTCCGCGCTCAAAATGTTCGACTCTTTCGGCGACTACAGCGTCGTGTACTGGGAGTTCTCGCTCTCCTCAGGTGTGCACTTCCATGTGCAGTTCGTGCCCGTGCTGACCTCGAAGCTCGGTTTGTTCGAGCAGTGTCTTGTTGACCAGATCAAATACACTGAGAACCGATACCACGGCCGCAAAATGTCGTACAGGAAGCTGGTCTCAGGAAACGACGACGACGATGGAACCCTTTGGGAGATTATGAACAAGGAGGACTACATGCTGATCACGGTCGCCAAGTCGACCTCTGAAAAGACCAATTACCTCTTTGAGGCCTCCAAGGGACTGGATCTTCAGTTCCCGCGTAAAGTGATGGCCAAATTGATGAACTTGAACAAGCGGATGCGCTGGGACAGGTGCAAGGGTACTATTTCTGATGAAGGCCAGGAACGTGATACTTTCCGCGAGAAGTTCAAGCCGTACGACTTCACCTTATAGACTCGTATAGATTTATGTATCAAGAATCCTCCCCTCCCCCAGATTTTTTACCCGATTGAGCGATCTGCCAAAATCTTAGCCTATTTTTCGTGTCATACCGTACAAGAGATGTCGGTGCCGATACGCCAATTTCGACGGCTCATAGATGTGTTGTGCGCGTTATCTGGCGATGATCTCACGGATTCTGGACTATCGAGAGATCAGCTCGAAGGAGTAAGACGGAGTTGGCAGGATGTGCTGGGAATCGACGATTCTTTCTGGCTGGACCAGAAGTACACTGATTTGGTACTGAACATCAACTGGTTACCTGATGAGCTGCCGTTCCACGCATTACACGACGGTAACCGATATGTCGGGATTCCTGGAGACGTTATAAAAGCCATGGGTGATCCAGAGCATTCTAAGGAGGCCGCTGGTGCCGAGATTGACACGCAGGACCTGCTCAAAGATGACGCAGCGCTCGTAGCAGAGGTGCAGACGGTTCTGGCCAGTCATGGGTCGGTGGTCGCAGGGGTATCGAGCCGTGAAACTCTGGTTGAGGATGTCAACTTGCTATACACAAATGACCTTTATTACCGCGACGGCAGTGATGGAGGTGCTAATATGCCCCCAGACAACTTCCCCAGAATTGAGATGTCGCAGCCTCTAAGTAACGACGACGACTTCGAACGTTGTTACAGGCGGCACTTTCAGTTGCTTCTGGGAAGTCTTGCAGAGACAGACACGATGTTGGATCAGAAACGCAAGATCCTCGGCTCTGCACAGGATGCAGTGGATGACTACATAGGGGGGAAACCGATAGCGGTGCTATACAATGCGAGCCGAATCACGAGCTTCGAGCGCAGCATGTGGAACATCGTTCAGTCGATGCTTGAGTTCCACACAGACTCAGAGTACCTCCAGGTTCTTGTGAGCGAGTACTCGCAAATGAACCCGATCATACCACTTCTCAAGCCGAAGCTGAGAGCCGAGCTTGAAGCAGAGGAGGAAGTGGAGGAGATTGCGGATGAAATTCATGTTCTTGCAGACGATACTACTAATGATATCCAGCAGACTGCTATCATCCCACTTGAATCGGTCGTTGATGTTGTGGAAACAGCCTTGTCAGAGAATCCTGGTAGATCTGCCTGTCTTTCCCAGTTCCCTGCACTTCTAGGTTACTACGTTCAAATCCTCGAAAGAGACGGCAAGGATGTCATGAAAGACGACTATTACCGCGCTGTCAGCTCTGTGTTATCATCTTGGATTGACGGGGATATTGTGGACGAGACCCTGGATGACAACTTGGAGAAACTAGCGCGGTTGCCACTCGTGGATACCCAGGATGCTACCTCTCAAGAGTTAACTTTGGAGCTCCGCGAAGCTCAGTTCTATGTGGATGAGGCAATCAGGCTTCGGTCACAGTACTTCGGTAGATGGCGTTCTGCATATTGCATGAACAAACTACTGGATATGCATACACCAGAACTTGACAAGCTTCGCTTGACTCCTTATCTGAAACACTGGCGAGGTGAGGCCGCTATGATTGAGGGAATGGATGTGACTGCAGATGCGGCAGCTGCGCGCCGCCTCAAGAGGCGGTATCTGAATTCTTTGATTCTTGCTTCCGATAGGAATAAGCTCAATGCCTCTGCTGCCACTACCTTCCAGGAAATCAAGTGGTTCGAAAAGTGGAGAAAGAGTTCAATTGGCCGTATCCAGGACGAGACCGAGACGGAAAATACCTTCGCATTGCACCATGTCGGTAAACAGTGTCTTGATGTCTGGCAGTTGGAGACTAGGGGCAAGGGTTCTACTCTGGCGAAGATTTACGATGGAATCCTCAAGCGCATCTACTTCGAATCATTGAAGTTGAGGCACCAGCAAGTGAAGCAGGATGAGCATCAAGCTGATGTATTGCATGATCGTTACCTCAAGCTGGCCGCGTTCAAACTCTGGAAATCGCGTTCTTCTGGTGCATGTTCTACTGCGAAGCTGTTGGCAGCATCTGAGAAGACTTTCGTCCTTGCAAAGCACCTTGGTCTATGGAAACGGTCCTTTCTGTACTCTGAGCTTGAATTCAGGGCTAAAACGGCTAATGCAAAGCATATGAAGAGGTTCTTCCTCACTGGGTGGCAGAATCTGTATGCACTCAACTACGCTGCAGACAGGCTCTCTGGCACATACGACAAACGCCGCTTGCGGAAGTACTTTGACGAATGGGTGGCCACCCGTGAATTGTTGGAGGCCAGCGAATCTTTACGGCATGCGAACCTTCTGAGGAGTGCTTGGAAGCAGTGGTCTCTGCAGACTTACGCCAAGGAGTCTGAACAGAAGGTCTCTAAAAGGTTGGAGAAGTCTACCCTTGAGAAATGGCGTCTTAATGCGCGTGCCAAGTCGCTGCAATCGCAACAGGAGCTTCGAATAAAGCGGGTCTGGTTTGACTCGATGCTAATTGAGGCTCGTACATTGAAGGAGCAGAAACGTATAGCTGCGACTGTCTCCAATGGGCTTGCACTCAAGGCATGCTTCCGGTGCTGGAAAAAGCGGACCGACAAGTTCAATGAAGCCAATGTCTCGGCGGATCAATTCAGTGCCTCACTTAAAGCGAAGCGCGATAAAGTCCTGCGGGCCAAGTTCCTGAAGCAATGGAAGAAGAGCCATGCCCAAGTGGTTGAAACCGATCTTGAACTTGAAGAACGGTACATGCAGTTCCTGTCTACGTGGTTGACGCATTCAATCTTCAAGCAGTGGAAAGAGCGTTACCAAACATATCGCTCTGCCAATGAAGAGGCCCGCTTCAAGTACGATATGCGTCTTGTGGAAGACGTCATTGGTCAGTGGGAGTATGGCTATACACGAGTCATGCAACTCGAGGAAATGTGTGACAACGAGATGGACCTGAAAGACGGTAGGCTTCTCAGCGCCATCATGTCGAGGATGTCCCTCAAGTATATGAAGTACCAGACGGACTATCACAATGCCGACATGTTCAAGGTGCGGTGGCAAAAGAACGATGCAAAGACATTCTTTGACCTGTGGAAGATCAAACTCGACAAGAAGCTGAATCCGGACGCGTACTCGGAGGATGCCGACAGGAGCGACGACTCGATCGTTTCGAACCCGTACCGGGAATCGTATACCACCAGCACACCGTTCCGGAGACTGTCGGCTTCGATAGGTGGTTCCGATGCTACTTTGGTCACCGAGAAGCTGACACCTCCGAGACTGTTCGAGACTCCTCTGCGACGGCGCATGGCTGGGGGCAATAACGATGCGACCAACTCTGAGCTGACCTCGTCTGCACGCAGGATGCGGCGCAGCAATCTTCAGCAGCGGGCGGACTACTACCGCCAGGTGAGGACGTCACCAAGAAACCGGAAGACGGGCATCTACGACGAAGGGGATACTTTGCCAACGCCAACGCGGCCTACATCGGGTCGTCACCGGGAATAGAGAGATCTTTACTATATATGTATATTAAGATAATTTACAGCTCATCATCGAAGGTGTCGTTTGGAACCTTGTAGATGGCGAGCTTCGAGACACCAGGAGCCTTGAAGAGAACGAAGCGGTAGTCCTCGTCGCCGCCCTCGTGGTCGATGATGTCGATGAGGGACTTGACGACACCCCAACCGTTACCAACGGAGAGGTTGATCTGGGAAGCGAGGACCTGTGGAGTGAACGAGAGGGCACCGGCAACGACGTGCTTGGTGTTGTCCTTGGCGTTCTGTCTGGTGACGAAACCGATCTTCATGGCGTCGATGCCACCAAGAATGGACTGGGTAGCCCAACGAGCGATCTTGTTGTTGTTCTTCTTGAGCTCTCCGGCGAAGATGACACCTCTGGAGCCAGTGATGAGCTTGGTCTTCCAGTTGTCGTTCGTCGTTGGGTTGTACTGGTTGAGGGCGTTGATGGAGAGGGTCTTTCCCTGGGCCTCCTGGAAGGAGTCGATCTTGGCGCGGAGGATCAGCGGCAGAGGGTTCTCCTCGTCGCCGGTTGGAAGAGAGTACTTGACGTAGCGGTAACCCTCGTTAGCAGAGGCGTCAGCGAAGGGCGAGTCGTGGTCGAACTTGTGGACGGTTGACTCGAGGCAGCTGGCGAGGAACTCGTTGTTGATGAGAGCGGCCTCCTCGGCGAGCTTCGTTGAGGAGTCGATGTCGGCCTTGTCAGAATCCTGAGGAGGCCATGGGGCGTTCTCGTCGACCTCGATCGAGTCCGAGCCGGCACGCTTGTCGAAGTAGATGGCGCCGTCACGCTTGGAGACGACGAGGTCCCAGGAGTAGGCGGAGCGGGCCGTGCACATGAGCTGGGCGAGGATGGAATCGGTAGCAAAGACAGCGGCCTTCTTGTCGGAGGCGAGCTCCTTGATGACAGGGTCGGCCAAGGTCGTTGGGTTGGCGACGGTGTGCTTCGAAGCCTTGAGCGGCTCTGGCTTGAACTGCTCGTACTTGCGGTTGTAGGTGTTGACGGAGCCGTAGGAGTCGAGCGGCTCGGCCTTTGGCACAACGAGGTTGAGCTTTGTGAGCTTGCTCATCTCAATCTCAGTAACCAGCTGCCAGTCGGAGCCGACCTTGACAGAGGGGTCCCTGTTCTTGGTCTGCTCGTCACGCGACGTGTAGCGGGAGCCCCAACGGTTGTTGTTCCAGCGTCCGCCCTGGTTGCCCCAGCGTCCACCTTGGTTGCCCCAACGGCCACCCTGGTTGTTGTTCCAGCCGCCTTGGCCGCGGTTGCCGCCCTGGTTCCAGCCGCCCTGGTTGCCCTGGTAGCGGTTGTTGCTCTGTCCCTGGTTTCCTCCCGGGCCACGCTGCTGCTGCTGAAGCTGGCCGGCCATACCTTGGCTGGCACCGCCCTGCTGCTGTCTGTTTCTTCTGCCGTGCAGGACGGCCTGCTTGTTGGCCGGCACGGCGTTGTTGTCGACGATCGAGAAGTCGTCCTCCTCGGTCTCGGCACCGAACAGCTTGGCGGCGCTGGCACCGTAGGCGTGGTACTGGTCGCGTCTCTTCTGCTGGTAGGCCTTTGGAAGCTCGTCCTCTTTAGTCTGCTGCCAGTCGGCGACCTTGCCGAGCTTGTCTGTCTTGGAGAATGGGGCGTACGGCACGTCGCTGAAGGTGAGCGACTGCGGGATGTCCTTGGACGGTCCCCATGGGTCCTCTGCTCCTGGAAGCTTGCTGAAGTCGAAGGAAGGAGCGGTCATTGTTGGATAGGGAAAGCCTCTAAAATTTTTCAGCAGATCAGTGAAAAATTGGTGGGGAGTGAAAAATGGAGGGTGAAAAGTTAGGGAGAGAATTGAGGGAGAGATTCAAGGCCGGTTACGTACGCAGTTATCCTTTTGGTAGTGCTGGGCAAATTTATGGGGGGTGAGGGGGAGTCCTGTCGCGGGCAAAATTATAGGAGGGGAGGGTTTCCCGGTTTCCCCCTGATTGTTTGAACACCCTCTTCTCAATGGACACGATCAACGTCGACATCGCGCACCTGAAGAAGGGCGAGGTCTCGATGGGTACCTCGATCATGGCCGTCTCGTTCAAGGACGGCGTGATCCTGGGCGCCGACTCGAGAACAACGTCCGGATCCTACATCGCCAACAGAGTCACCGACAAGCTGACCCAGCTCCAGGGCAAGGTCTACTGCTGCCGGTCGGGCTCTGCTGCGGACACGCAGGCCGTGGCCGACATCGTGCGCTACCACATGGACATGTACACGTCGATGAACGGCAAGGAGCCGACGACGCACCTGGCGGCCTCTCTTTTCCAGGAGATCTGCTACAACAACAAGGACCAGCTCACGGCGGGCATCATCTGCGCCGGCTACGACGAGGAGCACGGCGGCGAGGTGTACACGGTGCCGCTGGGAGGCTCGATGCACCAGCACGAGTACGCCATCAGCGGATCCGGTTCGGTCTTCATCTACGGTTGGTGCAAGAAGAACTACAAGCCCTCGATGTCCAAGGACGACACGATCGCTTTCATCAAGACGGCCCTTTCGCAGGCCATCCGCTGGGACGGCTCGAGTGGTGGCGTCATCCGCATGGTCATTCTCACCAAGGACGGAATTGAACGTCTCATCTTCTACCCGGACGAGTACGTCAAGGCCTAGGGGCTAGTGCGATATCGTTTATAGCTAATGTCATAGATACTGAGGAGACGTGTAGGCAAGAGAACTAAGATGGTCTGTGGTTGTTTTGTTTATTGGCAACGGTTCCATTCAATTGACCTTGACCTCGCGTTACCTCAAAATTCAGTAACTTCCCCAGTTCCCCATGGTCAGCTCCTCTCTTTTGGACAGGCTCAAGAAGGTCCTCCCCAAGGACGACGTGCCGTACCGGCTCCTCAACGCGCAGACTGTCCCGCGGGAGTGTAAGCCGCTGGTCTACGGCCCGGGCAAGGGCCACACGGCGAAAGTCGTGCATCTGCAGACACTGTTCACTGGATCGAAGCCGATCCTGGCACTCGAGGTGTACGTGTATCTGCGCGTCACGGGGGACAAGATCGAGCGGACCGTGTATATAGCGAAGGCCGACACGTCAGGGCTCAGCAGCAAGCGTGTTCCGTACGGCCGCGTCGTCGAGGTGCTTCTGGAGTGGATTCTGACGTACCCGATCTCAAAGTACGTTGAGGACCTCGAGAGTCCGGTCGAGTACGACCACGAGAAGAACGTCACCGGTGGGCACCGGCCCTTCGTCACCGAGGTCGACAGGCGGCTGCACATCATGGCAGAGCGGCTCCGACGCGGAGACCCTGCCTACGGAATGCCCGAGGTCATCGAGAAGAAGAAGTTCCTGCCTCCCGGTGAGCTCGTTAGCGACCCGACGAACCAGGAGACGCGGCTCGTGCTGTTCACACGCGCCGAGAGCCAGTACCTGTTCCCGAACTCGGCGCACAGCAAGAACAAGCACGTTCTCACGGACAGCGGCCTGCTGAAGTGGTGGCTGAAGGCCATTGAGCGCGCCGTGCCGGAGTCCTACACCGAGGTTGGAAGAAAGACGCTCAACATCCTCAACGCCGACCAGGTCGAGGTCCGCCGGTACTTCCCGAGCCAGAGCCAGACGACTGGATGGAGCGTTGGCGACATCTACACGACTTCGGGAAACAGCTCTACCCCTGCCGTCTACCACATCCCGCTCTTCCCGGACGACCCGAAGGGCCGGTTCCTCGAGCACCTCGTCGTCGAGAACCGCATCAAGCGGATCCAGCTGCGCCGGTTCTGGACAGAGCTGTCCGTGCAGCAGGAGTTCCGCATGGGAATAACGGTCGGTCTGATCGGCGTCTCTGGCCAGGCCAAGGTCAATCCCTCCGTGGACGATGATGGCATCGTCCTGCTGAAACGGTCGGCCTTCAACAAGCTCAAGGAGTTGCTGATCGGGATCGACTACGGCGACCCGGAAGACTACTTGAACGTTGAGAGGGGGCTCGAGGAGCGCGAGATCGAGACGACCGAGGTTTGGGGAACGGCTGAGTCGCTCGCCAAGCCGGCGCTTACCACTACTACTACTACTACCGTCAATGTGATCAATACGTTGAGTGTGAAGAGGAGGCGGCCTGCCTCGGCGCCGACCCACCCGGCCCAGCCGGCCCAGCCAGCCCAGCCAGCCCACCCAACCTCCGCCGAACCCATTCAGGTCAACAACCTGACCAACCTCGTCAAGCGCAAAAAGAGGTAGCTACAAACACTAATACAAACCAATATCAGTACAGTACCCTCGCTAGTTCAGCGCTGCCCATTTATTTCGGCACCGCTTTTTGGTGATTTCATTGAGGGCGCGCGTCTTAGCGCCTGCAGGCAAAATATTTAGGCCCATTTAGGCCCCCCAGTTTCACCACACTTCCTCTTACCCTTCCCGCCAGTTAGTGCCGCCATGTCTGCGCTCCAGAGCCTCATACCGGTGGTGAATAAGCTCCAGGACATCGTCACGAATGCCAACCTGACGGACCTCGACCTGCCCCTGCTGACCGTGATTGGATCGCAGTCCGCCGGCAAGTCCTCTGTTTTGGAGAACATAGTGGGCAAGGACTTCCTCCCGAGGGGCACGGGCATCGTCACCAGACGGCCGCTCGTGCTGCAGCTGATCAACATCAAGGAGGACGACCCGATCATCCACAAGATGGGCGTCGAGACCGACCAGGACCCGGAGACGCTGACGCTCGAGGACCACCTGCGCAACTCGATGGGCACCGCTGAGCTGCCGAACGAGTGGGCAGAGTTCCTCCACATCCCAGGGAAGCGCTTCTACAGCTTCGAAAACGTCAAGCGCGAGATCGAGCACGAGACTGCGCGCGTTGCCGGCAAGAACAAGGGCATCTCCCGTGTCCCGATCAACCTCAAGATCTACTCGCCAAACGTGCTCAACCTGACGATGGTCGACCTCCCTGGACTCACCAAGATCCCCATCGGCGACCAGCCGACGGACATCGAGCGCCAGATCAAGAACCTCGTGCTCGAGTACATCTCGAAGCCAAACTCGGTGATCCTCGCCGTCAGCCCGGCCAACGTCGACCTCGTCAACTCCGAGGCCCTCAAGCTGGCCCGCCAGGTCGACCCGCAAGGTAAGCGCACGATCGGCATCCTCTCGAAGCTCGACCTCATGGACCACGGCACCAACGCCATGGAGATCCTCACTGGTAAGGTCTACCCGCTGCGGCTCGGCTTTGTCGGCGTCGTCAACAGATCCCAGCAGGACATCAGCACCAACAAGACCCTCGAGGACTCCCTCGTCGCCGAGACCGACTTCTTCCGCAAGCACCCGGCCTACCGGAACATCGCGGCACGCTGCGGTACCGACTACCTCGCCCGCAAGCTCCACGAGACCCTCATGGAGCACATCAGGGAGCGTCTGCCCGACATCAAGGCAAAACTCAACACACTCATGGGCCAGACCGAGCAGGAGCTGCTCTCGTACGGCGACACCGACCGCGTCACCGAGGAGAACAGGGGTGCCCTGATCCTCCAGCTGATGAACAAGTTCTCCACGGCGTTCCTCAACTCGATCGAGGGCAACTCTCCCGATATCAGCACCAAGGAGCTCTGCGGTGGGGCCCGTATTTATTACGTCTACAACGAGGTGTTGGGACGTTCCCTCAGGCAGATCAACCCGCTGGAGAACCTCTCGATCCAGGACATCCGCACCGCCATCCGGAACTCGACCGGTCCACGCCCTAGTCTATTCGTGCCCGAGCTCGCGTTTGACCTACTCGTCAAGCCCCAGATCAAGCTGCTCGAAGGCCCTGCTCACCGCTGCGTCGAGCTCGTCTACGAGGAGCTCATGAAGATCTGTCACAACTGCGGTCCAAAGGAACTCGGACGCTACCCTAAGCTCCACACAAAGCTGATCGAGGTGGTCTCTGACCTCCTCAGGGAGCGCCTCTCGCCAACCTCCGCCTACATCCAGGGCATGATCGATATCAACCGTGCCTACATCAACACAAACCACCCGGACTTCATTGGCGCCGCCAATGCCATGGCCTACGTTGTTAACGACAGACAGAGGGAGAGAATGAAGCAAGCCAGTGCCAAGGATACTGCCGCCGCTGCTGCTCAGGTGACGACGCCAGATCCTGAGCAGCTGAACGTGCAGAAGAACAAGAAGTCCAGCTCTTCGCCCGCCAAAAACGACTCCCCCGTCACGCACGATGACCATTCTCCTTCGAAGACCAACGGCACTGCTAACGGCAACTCCAACTCATCTGCAAAGGCCGCCGACGGAAGTAAGTCGTCCTCTTCGCCTGCCAAGGACACGACCGTTGGTGGTGGTGACGTGACGGCAATCAACGTCAACGTCACCACCAACGGTCCTTCGGAGTCGGACTCGCCAGAGCGTGACTCCTTCCTCAACTTCTTCTTCGGTAAGGACCAGTCGCCAAGCAAGCAGATTCTGCAACAGGTTCAGGAGGACCAGGTCTTGCAGCAAGAGGTACAGCTGCGGCGCGAGCCAAAGCCTACCCTTGGACCGCCTCCCAAGAGAATCCCATCGTCGCAGATCGGCAACGATTCCTTCACATTCGCACCACAGCCGCCGCTTCAATTCCGCAGCAACGAACCGAGCGTCGAGGAGCAGATGGAGCACCTCAGCGTCGTCGACACCCTCGGCGAGAGGGAGCAGCTCGAGTGCGAGCTCATCAAGCGTCTGATCGTGTCGTACTTCGGCATCGTGCGCCAGACCATCCAGGACCAGGTTCCAAAGGCCATCATGTGCCTTCTGGTTAACTACTCGAGAGATACCATTCAGAACACTCTCGTGCAGAAGCTGTACAAGGAGTCGCTCTTTGACGAGCTTCTCTTCGAGGACGAGACGTTGAGCCAGGAGAGAGAGAAGTGCAGGCAGCTCTTGCAGACTTACAGAGCTGCAGCAGAGATCATTAGCGAAGTGGTCTAACGAAACGCCTTAATCTTGCCTATATATCGTAACACGAAGCTATTAATGATTCACCCCGCCTGTACTGTAATTCAGTCGAGCTCGCCTGCCTTTAAATCCTGTGGGAACCCTGTATTTTGAATTTTCCCTTTTTAACCCCACATCAACACCGGGTCAGGATGACGATCCCAGGCTTTTGGCACGCCATGGTGGAGCATGGAGTGGGCGATGAACGCCTGCCTCTCCGAATATATAGTGAGCAATTCTACAGGACTCACGGACGGCCTCTGAGGATCGGAATTGACCTGTTTATGTGGCTGTTTGAGGTCACTCCTCCAGGCAGCGATCCCTTCGGCTCGATGAAGCCGGAGGTCGTCTCGAAGCTCCTGATGAACCTGTTCTCGCGGTTACGGGAGCTGATCAAGATGAATGTGTCATTTGTGCTCGTTTTCGACGGCACATACAAGGGAGAGAAGCGGCGCTGGGACCCAAAGCAAAGCTCGCAAGCACAGGGGAACAACGAAGAAGGGCGTGCCGATTACATTGATATATATAACGAGGTCACGATGATGACCAGAGATGACCCTGCAACACAGTGTATGGTGGACCCGCCAATCGTGGCCAAGATCAAGTCATTACTGGATGACTGGCATGTGACGTACGCTCAGGCCCCGGGAGAAGGTGAGGCTGAACTGGGACGGCTGAACTCGATGGGAGTCATTGACGCCATTATTAGCAACGACGGTGATGGCTTCATGTTTGGTGCGCAGACGATCCTAAGGAACTGCTCGAAGTGGCTCGAGGACAGTCCTTCTTCTTCGCACCCAAAGAACGGCACCAAGAAATCCGAGTTCTACGTCACCCCATTCAGGGCCAAACAGATCGAAGACGTCACTGGCCTCACCAGGGAGCGGATCATTCTTTTTGCATCGCTGGGAGGCAACGATTTCTCTGGTGGAACGGGAAGTCTTGGTGAGACACGCGCGTTCACGCTTGCCCAGATCGGTTCGAAAGTGAGGCCGAGGGGGGAACTGGTCGACTTCTCCTCGGAGTTGTCCAAGATATACGTCCCGGAAGATAAGGACGCGCTGGTGAGGGGTTGTATTCCTTACGGTGAGGTGGAGGACCGTCGCAACAAGCTTGATGAGCTGTCAGTGCTGATGGATCACGAAATCAGAACTAAGAGCAAGGCCTACTTTGGCCGCGCACACAATCCTGATCAGGTGGTGTTCCCTTCTGACTATTCCATTGCGATGCTCTATTTCCCATTTTTGGCACCCCACATCTACTGCTTCCTCCCGTTTGATACGAACTACTGTGAGTCCACTCTCTGTGAGAAATTGACTCCCTTTGAATGCCCAATTCCACAGATGCAAGCTATTCTCAGCCCCCGAGGAATGGATGGGAGTGTTCAGTGTATCTTCTTCCTTCGTGGAAACGGCAGGGGCAAGTTTGGTACCACCACAGACTATTCGAGGACTCATTTCGATCCAGGCGTGCAAGTTCCAACAAGCCCTATGTCTTGGTTTGAGATTCCCAACTTTAAGTCTATGTGTGAGCTTACGTTACCCACCAAGACCACCACCACGAGGGATTTCATGGTGCGCAACTTGGGCGAAGCCTACGTGATAAGGGCCATCTATGCTGGATTGGACCGGTTCCGTGTCGACCACGACGATCTGTTCGTCTACAAAGTTAAGCAGGAGCAGATTCTCGGCGATGAGGGTGAAGACAAATGGACCACCGATGTTTGTCAGGTCAGATACGATCCAGAGGCTATCATGTCGAAATACCTTCCAGAGCCTACGACCGAAGATCTCTACGATGAGAACTACAACCTGATCTCTCAGAAGAAGAAGAAGAAGAAGAACTTCTATGTGCCAGTGCAGAAGTACCTTCTCGATGTGTGTGCGGATGGCAAGAAATTACTTATGGAGTATGAGTCTGCAGAGAAGGAGAAGGTTGAAAGCCGTAAATCGTCTCCGAAGAAGCGCAAGCCCAAGCCCAAGCTTCCTCGGCAATCCTCCACTCTGGACAAGATGAAGATTTCGCCCATCAAGTTTACCGAAAAGTCGAAGAGTGAGGGCTCTTCGCCTGTACATCCGAAGAAATCACCGTCCAGGCAGAGAACGCCAAGAAAGAGGTCGGCAGCTAACGCTGTGGATATCGGTGAGCTGCTCTCCAGTGGAAAGCGGCAGAGTCCTGCGAGATCTCTGTCCGTCGGCGGCACCGCTAGGGTGCAGGAGTCCGTATTACAGATTGGCGATGCATTCAAAGAGGTTGTTGCCACCAAATCGTTAAAAATCCTCGATGTGGATCAGGATGTGATCGATTTGTGCGACGACGTTGATAATGCTGACCAGACGGGAGACAGTTTGGAGGATGTTTCGAGGCACCTGGATTTCAGTGATCAGATGGACAAGGAAAATGAGGTTATTGTTGAAACGAAGGTCGAAGGAGAGGTTCTTGGACCGAAAAAAGTACATTCGACGTTGTTTGTGGAGCCTGAATCCGAGGATTCAATGGATTCTATTGAAAGAATGGATAAGGAGTTGGATGACTTCTTTAAATAATCCAAATATACTTTTGCTACATATTGCCGGCATTGTTAAACTGAAATGACATTAAGGAATTTGAAGGTTATAGAAATGAGTTGAGAAAAGAAGCTCAAAGACACTAGTAATCCATAGTCACTACTAGCAAGACCTCATAGGTACCTCATAGGTACCTCTATTGGCACAACTTAGACCCCCCTTCCTCCCCTCCCTACCTGCCAAAACCGGCAAGATCCCACAGAGGGCCACTGCAAAATCTTAGTCGCGCCCCAAAGTCATTTCTTGACCGCCTATTTGTTAGTACAGAGCACGTTCGATGGCGACGGAGTATTTCAAGCAGGCGGATCTTAGCGAGATTCAGCCCCCGAAACAGGGCGACAGGGTGTATAAGGATGACTGTATGTTCTCTTTCAACACTCCATTGGAGCCGGAGGGTCTCGATGTGTGCATGTCATGCTTCCAGGCCTTTTCCAGAGGCGATTTTGACTATACAGAGAAGCACGCCGAATTGTACGGCCACGAGATCTACCTGAACATCCAGCGCACGGCTAAGAAGAGTGTCGAGCGTCCAGCGAAGCTTCTAAAGCTTGAGGTGAAGGAGAAGGCAGAGGACGAGCTCTTTGAGACCAAACTTAGCGTCTATGTCGAGCCGGAGAAGACCTCCGTCCCTTACCCGAATGCACAACTTCCCGAGGTCATTCGAAGAACTGCTGAGGGAATCATGAGTGCCACATCATCGGAAAAGAAGCAGGAGGTGAAATCCTGGCAGCAGGAGATCATGGTGTGCAAGCACACTTCACAGATCCCTCAGACGCCTTCGATCAAATCGATCGAACATTGCAGCGAGTGCGATCTCTCGACAAACCTGTGGATCTGCCTGACGTGTGGAAACATCGGGTGCGGCCGTGAGCAGTTCGGTGGTGTCCCAGGACACAGCCATGCTGCTGCACACTACAAGAACAACCCAGATCACCACATTGCTTGCAAACTGGGATCCCTTTCTTCCGACTCAGCTGACTGCTACTGCTACACGTGCGACGACGATGTCAAGGTTCCTGACCTTGCCAGGTACCTGTCCACGTACGGTATTGACCTCGCACAGCATGAAAAGACTGAGAAGAATCTCACCGAGCTCCAGATCGAGCAGAACGTTCAGTGGGACTTTAAGATGGACTCCAATGGCGAGGCGCCGACGCCAGTCTTTGGCAAGGGGCTGACTGGCTTTAAGAACTTGGGCAACTCGTGCTACATGGCCTCCGTCTTACAGGCTGCGTTTGCCACTGAGCCGTTCCAGAAGGCATACCTCTCCGACGAGGGAATGCCAATGGAGAAGATTGTGGGCAACATGGATCCCGCTGGCGATCTCGAGACGCAGATGTACAAACTTGGCGACGGACTGCTCTCTGGCCGGTACTCCGTTCCAGACGATTCAACCACGGAGGAGGTGAAGTACCAGCGTGGTATCAAGCCATCCACGTTCAAGGCACTGATCGGCGAAGGCCACCCCGAGTTCAGCACCATGCAGCAGCAGGATGCCTTCGAGTTCTGGACGTACTTCATGGGACAGCTCGAGAAGAAGCACATTGAAGGCAATAGCGATACACTTCCTACTGAGTCATTCCATTTCGCTACTCAAGACAAGATCAAGTGTTCCGAGTGCGGTGGAATCCGTGTCACGGCCTCCTTGGACGAGTCGTTGTGTGTTCCTGTCGAGGCTAATCTGGAGTCGACCGACGAGGATGGCAGCAAACACTACACACCTGTCAGCATGGAACAGTGTATTGACCAGTGGAACTCTGTTGAAAAGATTGAGTATAGTTGCCCAGTCTGTAAGAAGCAGACGGCCACGACGAAGCAGACAGGCTTTGCTTCTTTTGGTGACTACCTTCTGGTCAGTCCACAGCGGATTCAGTTGCAGAACTGGGTTCCAGTGAAACTTACTGTGCCTATTAAGTTTGACGAGACCCTAGACCTGGAGAGATTCAGAGCCGAGGGCCAGTTGCCTGGCGAGACGGAGTTCCCAGAGGAGACTTCTCCAGCTTTTGAGGCCAATGCCGACGCCATGGAAGGCCTGACGAGCATGGGATTCCCAGAAAACAGGTGCCTGAGGGCTCTCTATGAGACAGGAAACTCCGATGCCGAGGCGGCTGCAAACTGGCTGTTTGGCCATATGGATGATCCAGATATCGATGCACCATTCGAGGTACCAGCGGGTGGTTCCTCTAAGAACGAGGCCAACCCACAAGACATAGAGTCGTTGGTGGGCATGGGGTTCGCCCCAAACCTGGCCAACAAGGCACTGCTATTGAATGGTGGCAACGTTGAACAGTCTGTGGAATGGCTCTTCAGCAACCCTGATGACGATGGTACGATGCCAACAGAGGAAGCAGGAGAATCTGACGAAGACAAGTTGAAGAGACTGACAGCTGTGTCTTCGAAGGGCACGTACGCTCTGAAAGCTGTTGTCTGCCACAAGGGTGTCTCTATCCATTCCGGACACTATGTTGCATTTGTCAAGAAGAATATTGACGGAAAGATGCAGTGGGTTCTGTTCAACGACGAGAAGGTCATTGTGGCTGGACCGGAGAGCCTTAAAGAGATCGAGTCTTCGGGCTATCTTTATGTTTATAAACGCACAGATTAGTGGGAAAATCTGGCAAAAGTAATAGATGGGGGTTTAACACGTATCATTCAGTATTCAGTATCTAGTATTCGGAATTCACTTCCTCTTCTCCAATTTGCTCAGTCTGTCTCTGAGTTCGACATTCTGCTGCCGAAGCAGACCGATTTCAATATCCTTCTCCTTTGCCTTGCCGTAGCTAAGCATTCTCGAGAGTTCTTCGTTCTCCTCGGTCAGCATCTGTAGCTTTGTGATGATCCGGTGGGCCACCTCCTGCTCATCATACCGACCATGCTTGTACTGAGTAGTAGATGGGTTCATTGCAATGGCTGTAACGACTGCTTCCAGACGAGACTTCGTGTCAGTGAGATCTTTTTCAGTAGCCTGCAACTTGGTCAGAAGACACTCGTAGATCTGCTCGTGGTTCTTTGGAATTTCGAACCCTGTTGCATCCAGCTGCTTCTGAGACTCCTTCAAAGTGTTCAGTCTGCTGTTTTGACATTCAATCTCATCTTGGAGCTTAACTATGTAAGCATCCTTCAACTGAAGCTGCACCTGGTCCGACATGACACCAGGATTGACCTTGACTCCAGAGGCGCTTCCAATTCTAGGTGCGAAACACTCCGAGGCCGACTTTTGGATTGCAGGCTTGTTTGGCCTGAAGGACTGAATATTCTCAAAATCGGTGGGCGCAATGCCGGTATCACTCTTCGTGTTCAAAGCTTCAGAGGCAGTGTCCAAAGGAAGGGAGAAGCCAGGAGGTAGGGCATCTAAACTCATCTGCTGAGGCATGCCCACCCGGGATCTCTGAGGGGTAGCGACAGCGCTGCTTGCAGCAGAGGTTGGAAGAGCCCAAACAGAATCCTTAGCCCCACTTAGAAAAGTACTAGAAGAAGGGGCGGCGAGGTTCCATGCACTTTGACCCTGCTGCTTGGGAACGCTTGATGGAGTAGTTGCAGGGTCGGAAAGAGGAGCAGCAGGACCCTTACCGAGCATGCTGGAGAGGGTGGCAGCAAAGTAATCTGCGGAACCTCGTTCATTGCTGCTCAGGGTGACAGGATTAAATGGATTGAAGTTCTCATCACCCGGACCCCCAGTATGTGGGACTTGAGGACCACCGCTTCGGAAAATGCTCGAAGAGGATTTCGTAGTGAGAGATCCTAAGGTCGAAGCCATTGTCTCGAGGGAGCCGCTGGTACCAGTGTGACTCTGTTTGTTAGTAAAATCACTCTTCCGATATGTAGTGTAATACTTACTGTATGACCCTGGCTCATGGTGGATGAACAGTGAATAGATGTGAAAGAATGAAAGGGAAAATCAAATCTGAAACATAGAAGCACCTTAAATACGTGATCCAAGGAATTTCCGGATTGGGAAGTGTGACAGATTCGCACCCTGCTTCTAAAAACAGCATTACATCTCAAACAAACCTGATGCAATCTGGAGGCACAGGGGGATGCTTGGCACCAATTAGGACCAGTTGTAACATTATATATACTTGCAAAAATATCGCCCATGTAGTAGTTTAGACAGCACAGTTCACCATGTCTAGACTACGACGGAAGCTTCTCCGCCCATTTAGCAAGTTCAAAGGTGACGAGAAGACGATCCCCAAGCAGGTAGTTTCGACCGACATATATCGCATCATTACTGACGACGACAATTCACTAACTCCGTCAAGCCTGGACACTTTGACAGAGTATATTGACATACCCGAGACACCAATCACTACGCCAGCTAACGATTCACGAAAAAGACATAGCCCACGTCACTACGTGACTAAAACGGGAGGCGATATACAGTGCTCCCCGGAGTGCCTCTGGCAAATAGCGTGGGCAATTCTGATGGCGTTCTATCCATTTGTCCTCATGTTCATTGGCGTCATAACCTTTCTGATATATACAGATCTATATTAAAGCAAAGATTTAAGAGTGTCTATGTAAGAGAGAGAGGTTGCCAAACGACTTGTTCTTCTTCGTCGTCGAGAAGGCCGGAGATGAGCTCGTTCTGACAGCCTTCGGCCTGACCTCTTCTAGGTCCTTGTTAACAGGATGGCCCGCAAGATGAACAGCCGAGGCCGAGGTTGGGATCGATCCATTACCGCCGTCAATATGAAGCTTGTGGAACTGCTTCGAGATCAGAGAGGTGGTAGAGCCGAATTTCGGAGACAGTCCAGGACGGGAGTGAGTTCTTGAAAGCACTGGAGAGTTGCTTCCGGATATGTGCTTCGAGGCTGCAAGCCGGGCACGTGGAACCTCTTTCAGACGCGAATCGAGCAGTTCCAGATTCAACTGAGGAGATGAGCCACCGTCGTAGTTCGGAGGAACATATGCAGGAGTAGGCTCATCAGAGAGTACCGAATCCTGCTTTATAGCCGTGGAATACGATGGAACTCTGGAAAGTCTCTGCGTGTCCCACTCGATCGTTCCCTCATCACTTGGTGAAGTAGCCGGTGGCGGTGAACCAGTCGAGAGACCATTCAGATTCAGTGAAGTTCCAGAAGGTGCCTCGTTCATGAACGAAGTAGCACGAGAAAGGTGCTGGACAGGGGTCGTTGCAGCAGGAGACATCAAGGCTGGCAGGTTCACACCCGAGTTGGACAGAGATTGGGACATGTTGATAGATCCACCTTCAAAGGCTGGCCCCGAGATCACAGTTGGAGACGTACCAAGTGGAGTTGGAGCGGCAGATACCTCATCCTCTGCGAGAGTAAAGACAGGCCGGTTGTTCCGCCGCACGCTGTTGGCAGTAGAGTGAGCCAGGTTGGCACGAATATTGAACGCATTCTCGGTAGACGTTGGTGTCATACTGAGGTCACTGTATAGAGGTGGGTTTGTAGCCGATGCCGTCTCTGCACCAGAAGTAGGAACTGGAACAGGCTGTCCGGCAATTGGAATCGGAGCAGCAACTGTTGGAAGGGCAGCAGTTGAACTAGACCCAGAGCCTGCGGCCGAACCAGCGGTACCCTCTGTACCGTTGGATTCAAAGAGCCGATCGAACACACGCTGCTCGTAGGGTGGAGGTGCCATAAGATCCTGTGTATCGAGGTTCGTTGTCGACTGGTTCGGAGTCGTACTGCTCGAAAGAGCAGGAGACACTGTATTTGGAGTGTTCGAAGCAGCCACATGTGATGACGATGCCACAGGAGACATAGCAACCGAAGCCGCCAGGTTTGTGCTCGAAGATGCGGTCGACTTGACAGCATCCTCCTGCGAAAAGATGACGTTGTCAGAAGTGGAGTAGAGCGTGGCATCATCGTAGCCAGACATAGTATGCGGACCGTCAAAGTCGGTAAGTGTCTTGACCTTGATCGGAACAAAAGGCGAAATGAAGAGGATCACAGGCAATGTTGCTCTCAGCTCCGAAACGTGACCGTCCGTATTGATGAGACCAATACTGAACGTCAGCTTGTGACGGACTTTAACAGCGTGTTGAATATCACAGTCCTGCGTGCATTTCCATAGAGACGATGGAACGGCAAGACTTGTTTGAATCTCCCAGCGGTCCTGTGTGAGGACCAACTGCGGACTCCTGTAAAAGACTCCATCCTGGTCCATCTCTGCCTCGGTCCAAACGTCCTGGCCATCGGCATTCGTGGTGACCTTTGGAATCGAACGCGTCACCATGTTTCTCTCTTCATAGTGTTGCGCAGAATGCACCATCAAACTCGAATACTCAGCAAGCTTGATCTTGACAGTGCCAAGCTTGAGTCCCTTTGCCAGGGGAACCATGATGATGTTCACTTTGAGGGTGGAACCAATGGCGATAGCTCTAGTTGGAACGCTGATCGAGTAGTCGACCTTACCGGGCCACGTATTATCGACAGCCACGGTTTCACTCAACTCAGCAGAATCGGCACGCATGGTTCTCACGACGTGGACCATCTTTCTGGTCATTATAGGCGTCGAGAACCTGCCACGCTCGATACAACTTTGAAGACGGTACACGATGGAGCATCCGCGGAGTCCATCGATAGACTCTTTAATGTCGCCATCCAAAACGGTTTGGAATGGGAATTCATAGTTTCCGGCAGGCAAGGTCACAGGTTCCGGTGCAGTAGGGGTGGTGGATAGCATCCCTCCGAGCGACGAGGAGGACTTGTTCTTTCTCAGGTTAGTCGACGACGAGCCGACGGAGGACATCACATTAAGAGACGAGGACGAGCTATGGGCAGAAGCAGAGTGGCCTGTGATGAAGCCGCCCGAAGAGGCCGACGTGCCCAGTTTCGGAACAACACTCGAGCCACTGCCAGGGTCCTTGCGCAGGAACTGCTGCAGGTTGAGCGTGTCCCAGTCGTAGTCGAAGATAACACGGTTGTAATGGAAAGGTCTCGTGAACACCATTCCTTTAGAGTTTTGGAACTTCTCATCCCAGTGCATGTCTATTGTGGCGTAAAACTGCAGAGTCATCTTCCGGACGGTGATCGGCTCAGTGATGGACATAACGACGACTCCGGAGAGCAGCACAGGAGGCGCCTCGGCAGCAGAGCCTTTCAGAATAAGCACATCTTTATCGACCGTGTTCAAACGGATATCGAAGAGTGGCGTGTGCTTGGCAGCTCTCTTAGCACTTTTGTCCTTCGACTTGAATGGCATGGTCTCTTTTGGAAGCCAAGTCACTGAAAAATTTAGGAGAAGCAATCAAAATCTAGAAATTGTTGACAGGAGAGGCCCCTTTTTTGAACGTTTTCGGGATTAGCGGGTCGAAGATACTAATATGCCTTGGGGGGTTTGTACTTTAGAACCACAGCAGGTGTATTTACCAAAAGAGAGACGAATCAGTGAAAGAGTTTTTTAATGTTGGCAACGGAAAAATCAAATGACCGCCTTTCACGAGGCAGGGGGTGAGAATTCTCCGCTCGGTCTCTCGTACACTATTACACGACGTTTCTTTTTCGGGGAGCTCTTAGACAGACAGGTACGGAAAAAAAACGGGCCCATCCCCCCCCCGCCGCCGGGAACAAAAAAAAAAAAAAAAAAAAAAAAAGCTGCACCCAAATGTAACCTTCTGTCATCGGGTGGGCAAGTAGAAAGAGTGGGATAGAATTATATCCCGTCGTGGGAAGTTAGAAGAGAGTGTGATTTGTAGTCTAGAAAATAGTATGGGTAGTAGTAACAGTCGTTAAGCACATTGGTCACTCGAGAAGGCTTCTCTGGTTTAGGAGAACGCAGTCTCCACCTCTCTCGGGATCAAGACCAAAGTTGTAGAAGAAACCATCGGAAGTGACCACCATCACCGGAACAAGCTTTTTTCCGATAAGGTCTGCATCATCGGCACTGGAATTGGCCGATCCGCAGGAGGCAGGGTCGTAAACGGATGGAACGAGACTCTCCTGTGGGACGGCTCCGATGCCGACAATGGTGGATGTGTCCTTCGAAGCGGGGACTTTAAGCGAGGCAAAGTGTCTGTTCGGCTCCAGGATAGACGAGAACTTTGGCGGGAGGTAAGTGCCCATCTTCTCAGCGGCCTTGCGCCCCAATGTCTGAGAAGTACGACGGAGGATGCGGGCCATGGAGCGACGCGAAGAGTCAACGACAGGTTCCTTTTTGAGACCTGCGGAGTCGGAGGAGCCTGTAGACGAGGCAGATTTCTTGCGTGTAAGATCCGGAGGCATCGCTAAGGTGTCTGGACCGATGTCATCCTCTCCAAGTGCCTCTTCATCGTCCTCATCGTCTGAACTTGTATTGTGGCTGCTGGCAGCATCCGCGGCGTCTCCATCACCGGAGCCGGAGCCGGAGCCGCTGCTGCCAGCGCTGACGGTGACCTTGATACCCTTCTTCCTGTTTGTAGCGGAGAGGGTGTTTGCAGCCTCCTGTTCACCGAGGCGGAAAACATGCACGGTTTCAGTGGCCGAGCTGGCGACAACGAACCTGTTGTCAATGCTGAAGGCCAGACTGAAAATGCGCGTAGGATACGTACCGCGGCGGAACTGGTACAGCTTGGTACCCTTCTCCACCGAGAAGACGCGCACAATTGTACCTTTGTCCGAGGCTGTTGCAAGAAGTGTGCCGTCGCTGCTCAGCGCCATTGCGGCAAGAGGTTTCTTGTGGGCCTCTATCACACTGACTGGCTGCAGCGTCTTGCAGTTGAACACAACGACGTCGCCATTGCGGATCTGCCCAGCACCGCCGGCTCCGCCGCCTACCCCAGCGCCAGCAGCACCACTTCCAGAGGCCACACGGCCACCATCAGAGGCGGTAGGACCACCGCTGCCGTCCACTTTGGCGACTCGCGGTGGCGAAGGGTAGGCGAGATAGTCGTGATCGGAAGAAGCACTCAGTGCTATCAACCCATCTGGGTTGCTTGGGATCTCAACTGTGTGCAACAACCGCATGTTGTTGATATCGTAGACGTAGACGGTAGCCTCCAGCAACACGACGAGCCGCTCGCGGTTCATCTTAACGGCCAGTATGGTATCAGGGAAAGTGAGCTCGCAGATCGTTGTATGGCGCTTCGTGTTGACGACCTTGAGCCGTCGCGGGCTCAGGGCATCCTGCTCACCGGTTCCAACAAGCGCCAACAGACTGGTCGTGAACAGCATCTCGACGATGCCGATACTGCCGTCCGTCTTGCTGAAGCACTGGCCGAACGGCTCGCAGTTATACACCCGATAGCCCTTGCTATATCCGCAACTCAGACAGCTGAAATCCTGGTTGAAGTTGGCGAAGTTGAGCCTTTGCGTGATCTCACCCTTACGGTGCGCTAGCACGGCGGACGCAGCAGCGCTCGCGCTGTTAGCAGCCTCGATGGCAATCGGATTGGGTGACGCTGTCGTCATTTAATTACAGACGACGTGAAAGTCTAAGAGGAGAGTCGGGGCGAAACTGTGAGGGAGTGAGTGTAGTGTGTTTTTGTGGTTCGGACCAAAGTGCCTCTGTGCTTTATTCTTGAGCTCAATTTCAGTGCTTATAGGTGTCAATCGGCGGCTCTATCACTTGCCACGCGGCCTTCTAAGCTTGTGCGTACAGTAATTGAGATTATATTTTTGTTGAAGTTATTTCGGCCAGCCTTGTTTTGGCCGTGCTTTTTGATCTCCGCTGCCTGAAAAGTAAAAAATGCAAAGAATTATGGTGGAGATGAATGCAGGCAGGTGTGGCCGCAAATCTTTTTCCCAACTCCGAGGGGGGGGGGGGTTCGAGAAGTGAAGTGAATAGTTCTGTTGTGTTGCATCATGTAGTGTAGTGTATATTGTAGTGACGTCGTGATGTCGTAGTATTACATTTAGGCCCATGGATTCTGCTCTTCCACTGGCTTGCTTTTGGCCGAAGTGGCCCATGTCTTCTGCGCAGCAGAAGACGGCGGAGCCAGGCTCTTGAACAGATCGCTCGAGCGGGCCTCGTCTTCAAACAGCTTCGTAGACGAGGAGTCGCCGGCGCCGGTGAACCCATTCTCAATAGCAGACTTCTCACCGGTAGCAATCTCATCATCATCTTCGTCTTCGTCATCCTCATTTTCAACTGCAACTGGCACATCGAGCTCCTGCTCCCGGTCAAGCGCATCGTCCACGTCGTCCTGAACCTCCACAGGGATGTTTGGCTGGAACGCACGGACTTTTCTAGTGTTCATGCCGTCGAGGTCGAAACCGTACTCGTGCAAGAGCTGCATGTATCCTGGTAGAGCAAGCGGGAACACGTGGCCAACATTAAGGAAGGTCTTCTCGGACATGGATGCATAGTTTTGGTGACGCTTGGCATCGAACGGGTTGGCCTTGAGCCATTTTTGCAAAGGCTTGGCAAACTTCGGCTCGTCAACCTCGTAGTTGTACTGCTTGATAGTCTGCAACAGCTGGGCCGAGTTTAGCGACGAGAAGTTCGCCACAGTCTCTTTGAAGCCATCGGAATCCGATATTCCGGTCATCACTTGCAACCACTCGAGAAGCTCGGTGACAGGCGCAGACAGGAGCCGGCCAATCTTGTAGAGCGAATTGAAGAAAAACGTGGCGTCTTCAGGGTTGGTGGGGTCGTTGCGGAATCGCGCAACACCCTTGATCGAGGCCCTAGAGTTCTGGACCATAGCATCTGGATACGTCTTATCGTTGAAATCAACGTCGTCGGCCTTGAATGGAGTCATGTCGTTTGTGCGCAGCCAGTCCTGGATATATGACAAGTTGAGCCGGATCTGCAGGGCCTTCGAGCGGCTCGTATAACGCCGGCGGGCGAGCACCCGGTTGAAGATCGAGCTGTTCAGCCAGTAGAGGACCTCTGCAAAACACTGCTGCTTGAGCTCGTCGTTGACGTGGAACAGCTCCAGGACGTAGAGCAGGGCGCCGAGCGTTTGGATGATACGCAGCGGGGACGGCTTGATCTGCTGCTCGATCGAAGGAGGGTACAACATGTCAACGATCTCCTGATAAGTGGTCTTATCCTCCTGGTGCTTCTTGAACCACTTCCAGTCTCTTTTAAACACGGTGTTCAAGTCAGGGACGCTGTTGTAGTCGAGCAGGCAGGGCTCAAGCATCGGGTCGAGCTTGGCGTCTAAAGTGAATGCAATCTGGGCCACAAGCGGCTGGAAAGCCGACACCAGCTCCTGAAGGACACCAGGAATCGTCCTTATGCATCCCGTGACATCCCGTGAAAGGAAGTAGTACAGGTGGTTGAGGCAGGCCAGCCAGTAGCCGATGGTAACAATGTCGGCGCGCTTTTCAGTGGAGGGTGCGTCGGCGCCGCTCTTCTTAGACGGTGGCTCCGGAATCATAGCACCACTCTTGGTGCCCGTCACACTGCGCACATGGGTGAGGTACAGGCTGAGCACTGTCGAGGCCATGTCAGCGGCGCCGTCTCCGCCGCCAGAAGCGGCAGAGCGGATACACATGAACATGATGGTGGCAGGGTAGATCGGCTTGTTCGGGTACCGCTGCTGCAGTGTGAACGTGTAGTCAATGACGTAGCCCAGGTTGTCATCGTTGAATGCAATGGACTGCTTTGGCAGCACGACGTTGAAGTCGAACTCGTCCCAGGCCATCTGCACCTCCTCTATGAAGGACGTTTGCTCGTCGTCGTCGACGAACTTGGTGGCGTGCCTGTCCCTATCCTCAACGGTCAGTTGATCCATGTCAGCGGCAAGTGTACCGCCGGTCACAATTCCCAAGCTGGCTCCTTCTTCGGGCACGTAGTCCTCCTTGTAGAGGGTGTCCGCGTTATCACCGTCGGCTTCGGCGCCAGTTTTGGCCCTCTCCATGTAGCCGTGAGACTGGTAGTACTCGTACAGTGGAGTGCCGGATTTCACAATATCGATGGCGGTCTGGCCCGAGCGGTTGTCGGCCTTCTTGAGCGGGTCACCACCGGACGAGACCAGGCTCTCCACGATGTCCAGGTACTCGAAATGGGTGGCCCAAATGAGCGGAGTCCATCCTACCAAAGAGTCGGGCAGATCCGGGTCTGCGCCAAGCAGCAGCAGCAGATCGACGACTTCGCGCTTGTCAAAGCACACCGCATAGAGCAGCGGCGTGAACCCTTGCGTGTCCACCTTGTTGAGCATCGAGTTATCTCCGCCTACAAGGTCCTTAACGGCGAAACTATCATTGTCAGCACATGCGAGGCACAGCTTGACGAGCGCGTCGCTGTGGTCGCCCAGAAGCTTCAATGCCTTCTTGGCGGCGACGACCTTGCCGAAATTGACGTCGCCCGTCAACACGCCGCTGCCAATAACGCTCCAGGGATCCATGGCGGCAGGTACAAAGCTTGTTTTCAAGGGTTTAGGATCGGGGTGAAAATGGCTGTGGGCCTAAGCTTTTTTTTTTCTTCTTTGGGCCTAAAAATAGAGGAGGCTCAGAAGAAGACTGTATTATAGACTTATTATAGACTTATTATAGACCATTACTTCATGGTGACGATCGAGGAATTGGACCCGGAGGGACCGGAGGGAAAAACTGGGCCGGACTCTGGGGATTTGGAGTCCTCAGAGGAGCTCCTGCCGTCCCTCAGCGACCCGGAACTCGAGCTCGTCGGCTTCTCCTCATTAGAAACGCCTCAAAAGGCGCCCCAAATAGGCGGTGGTAAACGAGACTCCTCGCCGCCAGGATCCACATCGTATCTGAGCAGTGGCAGCGGCAACGGGGGTGCCCGTCGGTTTGATGAGCGGCTGTTCTCAAAGCTTTCGCTGCTGAAACAATTCCAGCCGTCCACACAATTCGACAAAACCGACCTAGACTCTACCGCTTCCTCCGCTGGAACAGACTCCCAACTGTTCAAGGAGGAGCCAGATACACTCCGCTGGTCAAAGATGGGCAAGATATCCGAACGCATATACTCGCGGGACTTCAAGATAGACTACGGCGAGGCCGTTTCGATGACCTCCTCGGGAAAATGGATCGCAATCGGCACCTCGAGAGGCTATGTTCTCATCTACGATAACAACCAGAATCTGATCCACGAGTTGAACCACCACCAGGAGGTGCCCGACGTCCCTGTCACATGCCTGGCGTTCTCACTTGACTCGACGTACGTTGCTGCCGGCTTCGGCTCCGGTCTCATAATGCTGTGGGACGGTGCCACAAAGCCAGACGAAGAGCCCAAACCCGTGCTCCGCATCGACCCGATTACCGCTGAAGAGGTTCAGCGGCAGCCCAACGACCACCGTGAGGACCACCTCGCCGGTGTTCCAATCGTCAAGCTCAGCTTCGTGGGTGCTAGACATACGGCGCTGACGTCTGTCGACGAGACGGGAGTCATGATCGGCCATCAGGGAAGCAGGACAGTTATCGGCTACAAGTGTGTTTCCAAGATCATGATGGGCAAGTACCAGCTGCCCGGTGCGCGGGTCGACTACTCGCACGCAATTCTCGAGTTCAGTCTTCTACCAATTGGATCCCAGTGCGAACGCACCGACGAGATGGGAGTGATGGCCATCATCACTCCAAAGGCTATGATCGTCATCTCCACCACACCCACGCTCCAGACCCACTTCAAAGTGGGCCGACCTAAAGTGTGCGACATTTCCAAGGGACTCACCGGCGCTGTTGCATGGTTCCCTGGTATGATCAACCGCTCTGAGCACACCACAACGCCACCACTGCTGGCATACTGCTGGGCCAACGTCGTTACCCTGTTTGAGGTCAACAGCGAGATGATCAAGGACCATTTCGGCTCCGAGTCCACCATGCTGAAGTTCGAGAACAAGCAGCGCTGGGTCTGCACAGAGCCGATCGTCTCCCTACAGTGGCTCAACGGCAAAGTTTTGACGGCACTCACAAAGTCCCAAAGGCTTGTCTTTTTAGGAAGAGACAAGCTGGCTCCGCTGTCCACTGTCGATATGATATCCAAGCACATTCGCCCGCTAGAACCCATCTACAAGGGCAACAAGGAGGGTCTCATCGAACAGAATTACAACGTCTCCTACAGAGCACTCAGATCTAATGTGTTTGCTTTGGGAAAGAGCAACTTTTATGTCGGCACCCTCAACTCCTGGATTGATATGCAGTTCGCTGCCATTAAGGACGGCCGATACGTCGAGGCATTGCAGACTGCTTGCGATCAGTACGAGGGAAACTGTGATCTGACTCTGCTTGGACTCCCCCAAAACGACGAGGAGCGCCACAAGCTGATGAAAGAACATATCACACAGATCCTTGAAGCTTCTTTGAACTATCTGTTTTCGAACCACCTCGCCTCTCTTTCGGATGAACAAAAACAGGAACTGTTGTCCAGGTTCCTCAATGCAGCTTTAAAGGCAACTACAACTGTGGCAGCCTCCAAGGCCGAGGGGTATGAAACGCTCTATGAAACCTATGCGGACCATGGATATGAGTCCCTCTTTTTTGACCAACTCGAGAAGCCACTCCTAAATGGCGACATCTCGACAGTCTCTGCACCAGTGCTCCGCAAACTTGTTGAATATTACGTCAAACGGGAGCGTGGGGATACACTCGAAGAGCTGCTGTGTAGCATTGACATTACGCATCTCGATATCGATATGACGATCCGTCTCTGCAAGAAACACCACCTGGATGACGCTGTCATCTACATTTGGAACGTTCTACTGGCAGATTATATCACGCCAGTCTTTGATGGAATTCGAACTCTGAAGAAACTGCTCGGGGATCCATCGACTCTTACCGATGATGAGCTCGAACAGTTGAAGAACGACGCCGAAAGCATATACACCTACATCACCTATGTTCTCACTGGACGCCAGTACCCAACCGACAGGCTCATCCCAGATAGTTCTGTTGACAGTGCAAAGCTGAATGTCTATTACCTTCTTTTCAATGGGGCATCTGTTAGCTACCCGGCAAGCAGCCCCAAACTTCACATCTCCGACAACGTTGATGAGGAACCTGCATTCCCCTACCTTTTTGCGCTCCTTAAGCATGACAGTTTCCGGATGCTGACATCTCTCAACGAGGCATTTGAAGATGAGCTGTTGAACGATGATAGTGTCACAACATTCGGCACGTCTGGAAAGCAGTACGAACTTAAGGTCAACAGACAGTACATCATTGACGTCCTTTTAGGAATTTACAGACAGAACGCTGCCGACTTTACTCCTAAGGACAAGGCGTACATGGCAATCTTTGTGGCCAGAAACTATCCGAAGTATTCTCAGTTCATCAGGCTTTCGGACGGTGTCTTGGATGAAATAATTGAAACCTTGTGTGCAATTCCAAGCGATGACATGAAAGAGGAGTGTGAGCTGAGTCTTCAGTCTCTGCTCTCTGTCTACAAGCCGGCCAATTATGACTCTCTGATTCCAATCTTTGAAAGCTGTGGATTCTACGATGCACTTTTGAACGTTTACCGGACAGAGAACAAGTACCTGCAACTGTTGGAGTTGTGGGTGAAGTCCAAGCAGGATGAAGAGGATGGTTCAGCATCGACCGAGACCTCTGTTGCGTTAATGCATGAGTCGCTGCCATCAATGACGAGATTATGTTTTGAGAAGACTAAGGACAACCCTGTCAACCAGCTTGAACTCGAAACGCTGATTCGTTCAAACTTTACTCTTTTCATCAAGGACTACCCCGAGGAGATGGCGGAGATTTTCGCATTGAACAGACCGCCACTGAACTCGGCGATCTTCTCTGTCGACGATGAACCCTACAAGTACCGCTACCTGAAACAGCTCGTCACGATGGAGATGGCTGGCGAGCTTCCATTCTCTCTGGCAGACGACACCGTTGTTCAATACGCATCACTATTGAGTCGGTACAACCACGACGAGCTCGGAACGTTTGTGTTGCACAGTGGAAATGCCTACAACAAGGTGATGGCTCTCATGGACGAACACCAAGAGGTTCAGATCATGATCGACGCCTACCAAAGCCGAGGCGAGTACTTTGATGCCATAGACAAGACTGTCCGTACATTGAACGATATAGGAAACCAGATCCTTTCGCACAAGACGGTCTGGCTTCCAGGAATGGCTGGTAAGCTAACGATGATGCTGTCGATGGGATTCAAGGTGGTCAAGGGAATTGCGGACAACGTGCCACTCAAGAGTGGAATGACCGTCAAGGAGACACTTCAGCTGAAATTGGTGGAGTCCGCAGTGAACCTTTTCACACAGGCCAACCAGGCCCTGCTGGAGAAAGGTACTGAGGAGATGACTCCTAAGGAGAGAGAGCGGACGCTTGGAATCTTTAAGACTCTCACTCAGGACGCCTTCCAGGACGTCTTGGGAGACGAGCAGGACAGCTCGGACTCATTCATGAGGATCTTCTTTGAGTTCCTGCATAGGTCGTCACTCAAGATGACGACACTGGGCGACGTTCGTCCAGTTCTCAACGAGGTGTTTTTGAGTTATTCGCACGACGAGGTGATTCTCAATCTGATCTTGAAATTGCTCAACGATGATATCTACAAAGACCTCGTTGATCTCGAGGCGCTCGAGCAGCAAGGCTGGTCACCAATGCACCTGGAGTGTGAGATGTGCGGCAAAAAGATCTGGGGCTCGCAGATCAGTTCTGGCAATTACGAATCGTGGCGGGACCACAAACTCGGAACTGCTTCTGACGAGAATAAGGACTCTGAAAAACCGCTGGAGATCTACGTCTTCCAGTGCCGCCACGCCTACCACACGGTGTGCCTGGAGAAGATGGGTATGACGAAGGAGGACCGGTACTGCATTCTGTGTCGGGAGGAGGAAGAGAAGCAGGCGAAGGAGCAGGAGAAGGCTGCCGAGGAGCAGGAAGCGGAGGCTGCTGCCGCTGAAGAAGAAGAGCTGAATAAGCCTCGGCGGCTGGCAGACCTGCATATTTCAGCATAATACTAATAGAAAATACTGGGATGGATATAAAGGTGAAAGTTGTTGGGTTCTGTTTTTAGATTACTGGTTGGTCTCATAAATCCAATCGAGGGTGTAGCGGATACCCTGCTCGAGTCCGACCTGAGGCTTGTAGTCAAGGAGGGCCTTGGCCTTGGAGATGTTGTGGTAACGGTAGGCACAAGCGATCTTGACTCTGAACGGCGTGAGGCCGGCCTCCTTGCCAATCAGACCGCAGAAGAACTCAGAGAGGTAGCCGATGGCGATACCGAGCGAACGTGGGAGCACGACGTAGCTGCTGTCAACGTGGCCCTCAGCCTTCCAGACAGTTCTGGCAAGGTTCCAGAAGTAGGTTGGCTCGTCGTTGGTGACGAAGAAGACCTCGCCGGCGATGGCCTTTGCGGACTTTGGATCGAGCAGCTTCTGGGCAGCGAGGACGTGAGCGTCTGCGACGTTGCCAGCGTAGGACCAGTCGAAGATGTTGTTGTTGTCACCGAGCTGGAACTTGGTTTGGCCGTTCTGCAACACCTGTCTGAGGCCCGGCACGAGCTGTCTGTCACCAGGGCCAAAGATGCCGGCGGGTCTGAGAGAAACGGTGTAGAGCTCTGGGCAGTTGGCCTTGACGACCATTGCCTCGGCATCGGCCTTGGTCTCATTGTAGGCATCCATTGGGACCTCTGGGATTGGCCAGGTCTCGTCCGCGTTGTAGACGTCCTGACCGTTGAAGATGACGCCGGCGGACGAGGTGTAGACGAGGTACTTGACGCCGGTGGCCTTGGCCTGCTCGATCAGGTTCTGGGTGCCCTGAATGTTGACCTTCTCGTAGATGGCGCGGTCGAGGCCGTGCATTGGCGATGCAGAGTGCACGATGACGGTCGGCTTGGCCTCCTTAATGGCCTTCTGGACGTCCTCGGGCGACGTGAGGTCGCCAACGTGGCACTGGATCGACTTTGGATCGAACGTGAAGTACTTGGAGATCGTGTCCGGGAGCGGACGGATGTCGAAGACGTGGATCTCGGTGGCCGGGTCGGCCTTGACGAATTGTTCTATCAGGTGGAGACCGAGAAATCCGGAGCCGCCGACGAGCAGAACAGATTTGACTGCAGAGGGCATGGTTAAAAGGTGTGTTCTGTATGGGGGTGAAAAGTACGCTAACAATCGCTCTATTTTTTCGAGGCACTAAACTAAACGAGCGCGAAACCGCGCGGAGAGAGGGGAGGAGAGAGTATGTATGGGGTGAAAAAAAAAGGTCCAGAGGGTGAGAGGTCAGTTCGCGGCGTTCGCTCAGGCAGTCAAGTCAGTTACCACTTTCGGTAATCAATCTATTAAGCGCCGAGGCATTTCTAGGAGGAAAAAAAAATGGCTTGGGCGGTGAAATTTTTCACTTTTGACTCATTGCACAACCCAGCTTTCTTCCCCTGCGACCATGTCGAACGAACCTGAACCACAGAAGCTCTGGGGCGGCCGTTTCACCGGCGCCACCGACCCGCTCATGGACCTTTACAACGCCTCGCTGCCTTACGACCAGAAGATGTACGCCCAGGACATCGAGGGAACCCGTGTCTACACGCAGGGCCTCGAGAAGCTCGGCCTGATCACCGCTGACGAGGAGAAGGAGATCCAGCGTGGCCTGGACGTCATCAAGGAGGAGTGGAAGGACGGCAAGTTCGTCGAGAAGCCCGGCGACGAGGACATCCACACCGCCAACGAGAGACGTCTTGGCGAGGTGATTGGCCGGCACATCGCCGGCAAGGTGCACACCGGCCGTTCCAGAAACGACCAGGTCGCTACCGACATGAGACTGTACACGCGGGACGAGATGACCAAGATCCTTGGCGAGCTCAAGACGCTGATCCAGACCGTCGTCAAGCGTGCAGAGGAGGAGATCGACTTCCTCATGCCCGGATACACCCACCTCCAGCGCGCCCAGCCTATCAGATGGTCCCACTGGCTCTCCCAGTACGCCACGTACTTCACCGAGGACTACAAGCGCCTCCAGCAGGTCATTGACAGGCTGAACAAGTCACCGCTCGGAGCTGGTGCTCTCGCTGGCCACCCTTACGGCATCGACAGAGAGTACCTCGCCAAGGAGCTCGGCTTCAACGGCGTCATTGGCAACTCCCTCGCCGCAGTCTCCGACAGAGACTTCGTCATGGAGTCCATCTTCTGGATCACCCTGTTCATGAACCACATCTCCCGTCTCTCCGAGGACCTCATCATCTATTCCTCCGGTGAGTTCGGCTTCATCCAGCTCGCCGACGCCTACTCGACCGGCTCCTCGCTGATGCCTCAGAAGAAGAACCCTGACTCCCTCGAGCTCCTCAGAGGCAAGTCCGGCAGAGTCTTTGGCAGCCTCGCCGGCTTCATGATGTCCATGAAGGGAATCCCGTCCACCTACGACAAGGACATGCAGGAGGACAAGGAGCCGCTCTTCGACGCCATGACTACCGTCGAGCATTCGATCCTGATCTCCACTGGTGTCCTCTCGACCCTCAAGGCCAACAAGGAGAAGATGCGTGCTGCCCTCACCACCGACATGCTCGCCACCGACCTTGCCGACTACCTCGTCCTCAAGGGCGTCCCATTCAGAGAGACTCACCACATCTCAGGCGAGTGCGTCCGTGCCGCCGAAGAGAACAAGCTCTCCGGCATCGACAAGCTCACCCTCGAGCAGTTCCAGGCCATCGACAAGCGGTTCGGCGACGACGTCTACGACACCTTCGACTTTGAGCGCAGTGTCGAGAAGCGTAACGCCACCGGTGGTACCGCCAAGGCTGCTGTGCTCAAGCAGCTGCACGCCCTCGAGGCTCAGCTCTAAGATATGGCTGTAACTTGGCTACTCTCGGTTAGTTGTAATCCCTCCATAGTTTAAACCTTTATTTATATCTCTGTGTGTCTTCCTCGTCGTCGTTCATTTGATAACGTCCAGGTCGACAATGACCGACGTCGGATCGTCGATCCGGTAGATGATCGAGGGAAGATCGCTCGGCCGGCGAGGCTGCGAGTCACCGGCGGGTCCCGGGTTCACCTTTAGGAGGATGCTCTCGTCAAAGTTGAATGCAGAGTAGTCTCTTGGTGCGTACATGCCGTCAACGTCAAAGCAGGTCGACTGCTCCTCGTTGCAACCAACGCCGCTGCCAAGCAAGGTGCCCATCTCGTAGTCGCTCGAAAAGCTGACGCTGTGGCTGCGGTGGTGTCTATAGAAGCCATCCATCGACGAGATCGATGTCGGTGAGGAAGGAGTCACAGGCGTGAGAGGCGTGGCTGGCGTGGCTGGCGTGGCTGGCGTGGCTGGTGACAACTGCGTGCACGGCGAAGCTGGCTCGCTCTGCTGCTGACGCTTTGGGAACTCGTAGTCACTAGGGAACCTGTCCATTGTGTTGTACTTGAATGAGGCTGCTGAGGTATGTGCATCTACATGACAGGGACGGGATACGTAGCCCTTTTAAACAAAACGTGTGCATGTCAATACGCTGCGCCGCCGACATCGGCCCGCCGATCATGTCAAGGCTCGTATGCACGACGGGCAGATAAATCCAGGTTTTAGCCTCATGTTCGGGTGTGCTACCCCTCAGCATAGCGTTATCACGATCGCTGTTAACCTAAACGGGACATCGGCAGGCCGCAAGAACCAAGTCTGGATAGGCCTCACCTGCACGTCAGTTGTTTTCTGTAACAGCCGCTATTCTAGCTTCCCTTACTCCTCACTCAAGATAATCGGGATCTTCGCTGCACTTCAGTTGCTCATGCAAAGAAAGCGTACGGCTGGTTAAGGATGGCAATAACCAACACAGTACGAAGGCAAAACAATGCTCTACAGAATACGAGGTAGGTCCCTTAAGTCGTTAGTTCAGTCAAAGAGGGTATGGTATCGTCAGTAGCGTAAGCATCCGATTGGTGCACAGCAAAAATACTCTTAGTCATCATCCAAAACGACAGGGGACCTCCTATAAGGGTCTACATCGTGCTAGAAATTACAGGTAAATGGAACCAACGTGTAAAGTGATCCAATTATGCCTGTTGATCTGCCAACTGGCAAGACCAGCGCAAGAACCGTACACACTCTTTTGACTTGGATCGGACTACGGAGGTCCGGAACTGCCTATAACGGTAAAGGCGAACCAAGAGCGTGCTGACTCTAACGCAACCCTAGCTTATGTACGAAGTCGCCGCACACCCCGCTTGACCCCAGAAAACTCGTAAACAGGTTTTTCTGTAATGCAGAGGAGTGCAGTTAAGAAAAGAGAGTGAAAAATGCGAGCAATCCGGCCTTTATACAAAAAATTTTTCAGCTGTTCCTCGAGCCCCGCATGCCAGCATTTTTTTTTTTTTTTGCTTTTTTTTTTTCTGTGAGGGTTACGCCGATTCAGGGTGTGAGGGCTAGCCGGGCCGGCGGGAGTTCAGGGATTCTTAGGTGGCACTGCGTGTAGGCAGAAAGAAACACTTCATAAGCCATTCGGACCCCGACGCCGATAAGAAGCGACAGGTTTGAAGAACAAGTTTGAAGGCACAGCCTCACATGGATGTGTCTGCATGATTGCCGATCCGAGTGCTCCGATGCTGCGGAGAAGTCAGTAGCTATATAATGTTAGTTGTGTTTTATGTACAGCGTTTCTAGATTTCAAGCTAGCTCCTCTTGCTGCCAGCGATTGGTTTAGGTGCATCGTGCGGGCCAGAACCTCCCAGAAGCTTCGTCTCCTGCGTGCCATAGATTTTGCCGTTGCCCTTCTTCCACAGCTCCTTGACAACGAAGCTGGCCACGTCGGCGTCGCTCAGGTACTGCGTGTGCGAACCAAGCGCGTTCAGGATATCAATTTCAAAGTAGCTCTGCGGCAGAGCATAGTCGAGACGGCCGTTCTTGTTCAGATCCAGCAGCATGTCCTCAGCCATCTCAGGCAAGTGCAGCTCAGTTTCCTGTCCCCTATTTCTGGCGCTCTGCACAATCTTTTTGTATTGGCTGCTCATGCCGGTCATGTTAACGACCGACTTGATCATGCTGTTGTTGAGGATACCCGTTGGCAAGTTCGCCCATGAGTTGATCTTGTTGTTGATGTTATTCTCGTCTGCGAATGGGATCTCCTTAGGCTTGTACTGGGTCATGGCAGTGTGCACCATGGGCTCCATGCGGTAGGCAACCACGTCGGTAGGGTAGAAGATGTTGTAGCAGTTGTTGGCGCGTGGGGCGATGGCGTCACCCTTGAGCCTATCCAGAGGCTCGGTGATTTTCTGCTCCTCCTTCTGGTATAGCTCGCTGGTGCGGGGCCGGATGTTCTGGCGCTTCATGAACTTGAAGACTCCGTTGGGCGAGCCCATTCCGAAGAAGTTCTCGACGGGGAACTTCAGGTCGAAGTCAGGGTCGAAGTCAGCACCGGTTGGAATCTCGTTGGGCTGCATACAGAGAATGTCGAGCGCAATGACACTGCCGAGCGAGTGACCACAGAGCGAAACCTTGCCCTTGAAGTTAGGGTGACGGGACAAGTACTTGTCGTAGAGATTGTTGGCCGATCTGACGACGCTGCTGATGATCTTCTTCTTGAACGACGGCTCGTAGTAGAGTAGGATGTCGAGGACGACGTCAGCAGCGAGAGTTCTGAGCGGGGTGATGGCATCAATGTTGAGTTCAGAAAGCCTTGGCAGCCGGCGCGAACCGTCCTCGGCTTTATCGTCGTAGACGTGGTTCCAGGAGAAGTTGATATCGTAACGCCAGACGATGGGCAGCACTTGAACTCTGCTGTTGCGGGCCTCGGGGACCTCCTTGAGCATCTCTGGTGGGATGTCAGGGTAAGCCTCGGAGGCGTACTTGATCGGGTCCTTCACAAAGAGCTCCTTGATGAGACGGCGGAAGTTGGAGCAGTCGTGCGGGAAGTTGACTCCAGAGAACTTGGCGCTCAGCGACTGGCCGACGCCGTGAACACAGAGGATGAGGTGGTCGATCTCACGGTCGCCGGAGTTCTCGATCTTGGAAGGGTCGTTCGAGAAGTCGCCCTCCATATCCTTCTGGAAGCGCTCGTTCGAGAACTCGTAGTCGATCGTCTTTTTGACGGAGCTGAGCAGGCCCATGGCGGTGCTCTTGGTGCTGGCGGTCTTCTTCAGGGCCTCCTGCTCCTCCGTGTCAGCCTTGACGTCCTTGGCCTCCTTGGACTCCTTCTCTTTGTCCTGCTCTTCGCTGGGGTCGTATCCACGGGTGGCACAGTAGCCGCCAATGATGTGCTTGGATTTGGAGCGCGCGAAGGCATCCACCAGGAGTTTCCGGAGTCCGATCTCCTCGTCAAGCAGCACGGCTGTGCGCTCGTCCAGGAAAAGAACGTTCTTGGACGAGGTTTCGAGCTCGGACGGGTTCTCGAACGGGTACTGCTGGCCAGTGACCCGCTCGAACAGGCTGGTCTCGGACTCGACGTGGCAGTCGGCCTTGTAGCAGGTGCCAAAGTCCTCCGAAAGGCTGTCCTTGTCCTCATTGCCCGTAACAGGCTCGCGCAGCCACGGCCGCGACTTGAGGTAGCCGGCCTCGAGCTGGTCGCTGATGCTCTCGGGCAGCGGTTCGGCATTCAGGAACCAGGTGCCTCTTCTGGCCTCGTACGACGGGCCGTTCCAGAACGCTGGCGACAGCTGTCTGTCTTTGATGTTACAGTCGAACAGCTGGTCCTCATTCACCGGGACAACCTCGAGTGCCGGATCCTTGGTGGCCTTGTACTGCCTGTAGTTCTGCTCGATCCGCTCGGAGTCCTCCTCGGCAAAAGGCAGGAACTTGGCAGCCCGGATCTTTTGGACGTAGTCTGGCTCGGTAGGCTTGAAAGTGGGCACGTCGGTGGCATAGAACCAGCGAACATCGAGCTTCGGCGGCCGCGGAACGCCCGTGGAGTATTGTCTGTAGCTCATAGTACACAATCGGTGCAAACAATGACTTACTTTTAAAGAATGCAGCGACAAGGACATGGCTAAATTGTGTGATCTATAAAAGGGGGAGGTCTAGTAAATCTCTCCTAAGAGCTCGCAGATCTTTTTTTTTTTTTTTTTTTTGCTCCGAGGTACATAGACCTGTCACTCTATACAATGAAGCGAAGGCTTGACGAGGAGGGGCCCGAGGGAACGCTCGATGGATCTGAGGGAGTGGATGGACCCAAACGTCACACGCTTGTAAGTGACAGTCTTATTCGGCAGTATGGCCCCGGAGCCAGGATCATGGCCGCCATGGGGTTTGTGGAGGGCCAGGGACTTGGAAAGCATGGCCAGGGTATACTGGAGCCAATTCAGACGTATCAGAGGCCGAAGGGCATGGGATTGGGTGCAATCAGGGAGCGTGGTGATGAGTATAGTGACGATGAGAGTGATGAAGAAGGTGTGGCTGAGTTTGTGCCGGAAGGAATGAAGTTCGAGCTGCAGAAGCTGCCCGATGCGTTCGAGCTGATTGAAGAGCTCGAAAGGGAAGGGTACGAGGTGCCGATGGAGGTGAAGGAGAGAGCGGACAATGGCAATGGAAATGGCAACGACGCAAACAACAGAGACTTACGGCTACTTCTGCAGACCCAGCTCGAGAAAATCAAGGAGATCCGGACGAAGCAGAGGTACATGGCGTACGAGCTGGCTCAGATGGAGCAGATGACGCAGCTGGCCAGGGAGAAGGCAGATGTTCTGGAGAAGGTGCTGGCGGTACTGAAGACGGGTGCTCAAGGTGACTCACTGCTTGACCAGATTGCCGCAACAATTGACACTGACACATCAATTGACACGGATGGCCCAGTTCTCCGCGATCCTGGACTCTACAAGCTGTTGATGACTGCCATTGCTCCAACCATCAAGGAATTGTTTGCAGAGTCTAGCGAGACTTTATACGATGAGCTGGAATCGCTGTCTGCCCGGCTCGAGCCGTTCAGGCCGCCTGTTGATGCTGAATATGGGCAGGACGACCTTTTCAAGCAGGTGGTGGCCAGAGAATGGATCCCCGTCGCCGAGGCAGTGTTCAATTCGGAAGAGTACGACCCAAGCGTCGACGCGACCCTTGGGCCCTACATGATCCAGAGTATCGAGCCGTTTGTTCCTCGTTCTGTCCTTCTGTACGTACTCCAGCATTCTGCTATCCCCAAGATTGTTGATACCCTCGTCCATGGCCACCCCGGTGAGTCACCAGACGAGTGGCAGGTCGAGTGGGTTGTGGACTGGTTTGACGTCCTTGAAGACGATATGCTCGAGGAAGTTGTCGGCGCTCTCTTCCAGCGCTACGGCGAGTGGATTCGCACCGAGTGGGACACTTCTCAGCCACTGTACGATTACGACTTCCTCCTCGATTACTGCGTGGGCAGTAGCGTGGACCACACAAAGCAGTTGCAGGAGGCACTTCTGGACCGGCTTGTCAAGGAGGCCCGTCACGACAGAATTCTGAACCCGCATCGGATCGGCTTCTCGCAGCGTGGCGTCTACACCTCTGTTGATACTACACTCCAGACGTCACTCTTAAATCCGTGGTGGCACGAGTTTGTTGGCCAGGATTCTGATGAGGCCAGGCTCCAGCTACTGATCAACCAGGTCGCTTACCTCAGGCACTTCCACAAGTACCCTTCTGTGAAGCACTACATCGAAAAGGCATTCGACTTCTTGAATGACAAGAACAGTGCCGGCATTACAGACCGGCTCCAGAGAGTCTCGCTTGCAGATGCGGATTCCATCTCTTCCGCTTCCTGGCAGCCGCCGCTCACGATCAAAGAGATCACAGAGCAGTACTGCGACACACACAACCTCTTCCTCTCAAGTAGTGGTGGCATGAACGACGAGGGAAAGGTCCTCTACACAGTCTCTGGAGACTTGGGGGCAAGGAGAGGTCTGCCGATCTACTTCGAGAACGACATTGTATGGGCCAAGCCTGGGCAGTCATCGTCGTTCGAGCCTGTTAGTGTCAGGAACCTACAGAGTCTTTGCTAAATGGTTGACTTTAATTAAATAAACTTTGAACTTTAAACATCTTTTTACAGGGTGGGTGCGTCGTTTTTTTTCTAGTCTCTAGTTTTGGTAGAGCCGGCGTCTAGTTCTTTTTCTCGCCGTTGACCTTGGCGTCAACCTTTTTCTTCAGAGCGTTGTAGTCGTCGGCAGCCTTGCGCTCGTACTCGTCAAGCTTCTTAGAGAAGGTTGAGTCGTAAGAACCAGTGTCGTACTTGTCGAGATCGGCCATGCCGTCACTGACGGCCTTTCCAACTCTGGAAGCAGTGGCGTTAGGAGTAACGGTCTTGTCGCCACCGGTGGAGTACTTGTCGAGGTCGTCGGCACCATCCTTGTAAGCTTGGGCGAGTCTCGAACGGAAGTTCTCGGTCGAAGCAGCAACCTTGGACTTAGCGTCTGCGGCTTTCTTCGAGACAGACTCGGAGGCCTGGGCGTAGGAGTCGGCGACCTTGGACTGGGCAGCGTCGAAGTCAGAGGCAGCCTGAGAGTAGGTGTCGGAGACGGACTTGGTGGCCTGGGCGTAGGAGTCGGCGACCTTGGACTCGGCGGCGTCGTAGTCGGCAGCGGCCTCCTTCTGGTACTCGGCGAGCTTGCTCTGGAAGAGGTCGGCCTCCTTGGCGAACTTGGCCTTGGTCTCGGCGTCGGCAGCGTCCCACTTCTGCTTGGTGGACTCGAGGCTGGCATCGATCTTGGACTTGAAGTCAGCCCAGTCGCCGGAGGCAGCGGTCTTGGCAGAGTCGTACGATGCGGCGGCCTTGCTGGCAGCGTCAGCGGCAGAGGCCTTAGCCTTGTCAGCGGCTGCGCTGGCGCTCTCTGGGATCGAGCTGACGGCAGCGTTAACCTTTTCCTTCTCGGCGGCAAGGGAAGCCTCGGCGGAGGCGGCGGCGGTAGAGAGCGAGTCCTTGGCGGAGTCGAGCTCCTTCTGGGCCTTCTCCTTGACATCGTTTCTCCACATCTTGAGACCGACCATGCCGTCCTTGAGCTTCTCCTCGGCAGCAGCGGTCTGAGCAGAGATCTTGTCGGAGGCGGCCTTCTTAGCGGCGAGGACAGAGTCCTTGGCGTTGGACTTGGCGAGCTCGGCGTTAAGCTTGGCGCGGTCGGCGATGTCCTTGGCGCTGTCCTTGGCACCGGCGAGGCCCTTGGAGACCTTGTCCTTGGCGGCCTGCGAGCTGGCCTCGACCGAGGCGAGACCCTTGGAGACACCAGCCTCGACGTCGGCCTTAGCACCGGCGGCCTTGGACTTGATGCTGTCCTTGGCGGCAGAGACAGACGCGCCAGCAGCGGCGGCAGCAGAGTCGACGCTCACCTCAGATGGAGGTGGGACGGAGTCGGAGTCGGAACCTTCGACGCTTGGAACGGCGCCGTACTCGTCGTCGTCGCGAAGCTCCTCGGCGTAAACGTCGGGGTACTTTCTGAAGCAGGCCTGCATGCCCTTGAACTTGTCAATGCACTCGATACCCTTTGGCTCCTGCTTCGAGTAGACGAAGCAGGAGAAGGCGGCCTTGAACTCCTCACCGCAAGGGCCGTGGGCCATGCCGCCGAGGCATGGGCAGTCCCAGTTGATCTCGCCAGTTTCAGGGTTGTAGGCGCCGTGCTCGCCGGCCTCGGCGGCGGCCTCGCCGGCCTCAGCGGCGCCTGGGGCGGTCTCGACGGGCTTGGAGGCCTTCTCTGCAGCCTTGGCAGGCGACTTCGAATCGTTCGAGACTCCGTGCATCGTGTAGGCGGCACCAGCGAGCGAGGCAACAACAGCAGCACCTGCGATCATGGCGCCAGGGAGTGGAGCGGTCTGGGCGGCCTTGGCGGACTTGGACGAGACGAAGCGGCGGGCAGCGAGCCGTTGCTGTCTCTGGGCCGTCTGGCAGCCCTGTCTGAGCATCTGTCTGAACATTGCGGGGGATGTATTAGAGAGAGGTTGGTGGGGTGGAGGAAGAGGGAAGGGCTTAAAAGAGAGGCAAAAGAGAGGGTATTACTAAGGCCGCGGGGGGAGGATGGAGGCGGCAAGAAATTTTTCAGCGGCGGCAGCGGCGGGCAGCGAGAGCTGCACCTTCCCAGAAGCGGGTCAAGTTCGGCTGGGGGGAAGCATGGGGGTGAGTATGGGGGTGAGTATGGAAAATATATTAGTATGCAAATTACTCCTAGACGATGACGCAGCAACTGTTCGTCTTCTTGGCCTGCTTGTAAAACGTCTTCGAGCTGGCGGTCAGCGCCTCGGACTTGTCGACAAGCGAGTCCAGCTGCTCGCCGCGTTGCAGCACGGACTCGATGCTCTTCTGGAGCACGATCTTGGTGTCGTCGAGCTCCTGCTGCACCTTCATGATGGCGTCGGCATCGCTCGGGTTCTGGTACTTGTCGATGTAGAGGTCGAGGTTGTCCATCTTGGTGGCGTCCGTGGCCTCCGTGGCGTTGCGCCACTCGGACTCGGAGTGCGTCGAGATGTACTCGTCGAGGATCTTGTTGATCAGCGTGTACGCTGGCCGGATCGGGTACTCCTTGTCCGTGATCAGCACGCCAGAGATTCCCTCCGACCGCGTGTACACGTGGCCCACGTAGTTGCCCTCCTCGACGGACTGCCGCTGGCCAGGCTTCGTTCTCTCGGCAATGGTCTCGGCGAAGAACGTCATGAACTGGCTGACGCTCGTCTTCTGGAAAAACGAAAAGTCCGCCAGGTTCTTCACCTCTGTCAGCGTCACCGTCTTGTCGCCCTCGCCGGCGCCCTGCTTCAAAATTCCCATGTAGTACAGCTTCATGTTTGTCGATAAAAGAGAAGTTGCTTGTGTTTGTGTGGTGTTTATTAGTCCCCCCCAAAAAAAAAGAACCGCCCAGAATAATCGCGGCCGTGAATTTCACGGTGGATGGGACGGATCTGGGACGGATGGGACGGTTCTGGGGAGGCCGACTCAATTTGATTTTGGGAGGCTCCATACACACTCAAACCATCGCAATATACTCCCTGCATCCGTATCATCACAGCTGTGCCTTCAACCCTCCACCAATCCCGCATTAATGTCCAATTCCAGTACCCTCTATCTACCGATGCTCGCGCGTCGATCGGCGCGTCGGAGTCGTACCCTCACACACCACCCCCTCTCTATCCCTCCCTCTCTCCCCTCCAGCCGCGCAACTCCCCCGCTGCAGGAGACGCATGAAAAATTCCCGAAACGATCAATCGCATCAAAATTTATCCACCATTTTTTCCCGTCGCGCTTCTCTCTCGTTTACCCCTTTCTTTCTCTACTCCTCTTCCCTACACTCTCTTCTCCTCTCCCCTCCCTCGTTTTCCCCTCCATGTCTGTCTCCTCCGAGACAAACTCCTCGGTATCGACGCAACCCTCCCAGTGGACACTGGACCCGAATGCCAGCTCCGGCAACCTCGCCCCGGCTCCAAAAGTGGCCCCTGAATCTGCCCGCGCCAAACCGCGTTCCATTGCTAGAACAGCCGCTGGAAAGAGCGCCAGAAAGCGCCAGTCCATGGCTCTCCAGTCGATCCTGTCCCCGTCACAGATAGAGACCCTGCGCGCGAACCCTAGCAGCTCTATCGCTGAAGATGACGCCGAAGACGACGACGACAACGACGACGACGACAGGGACGGCAGCGACGGCAGCGACGGCAGCGACGGCAGCGACGGTAGCCACGCCATGCAGGAGGATGTCCAGGCAGACACCACGATGGATTCCTCGGCGCTCCTCAACGACATGGACGCCGACATCGGCGACACCTCCGACCTGCTCCAGAGCGCCTTCTCCGACTACCAGAAGGCCATCGACAGCCTCGATATCGCTCCGCGCACCCAACCCTCACAATCTACAGCATCACAGACAACCCCTCCAGGATCATCCTCCAGCACCGGATCAAGCCCGTCAAAACCAAAGAGACTCCGTTCCAGGCTCCGGCACAACCGCAAGTCCTCCGGCGGCGTCTCGCTCACTGAGACGAACGAGCTGCTCGAGAAGTCCGTCAGACCAACTCATCTCGTCTCGTACTACAAGCTGACACCCGACGAGCTCGCCAGCGTTAACGTCTACCAGTATCCGGACTTCCTCGTCGCTGGGACGGGCCCAAGGAGGGACAGTTCGCCCTCGCTCTCGCCCACGCCAGCCGGAACCCTCCCTGGCGCTATCCCGTGCGGACCGACGGGTACCCTCGGCAAGCGCAGAAAGCGCACTTCCCTGTACTTTAACTGACGGTCGTGCATTTCCATTCGGCGTTCCGTCTTGTTGCATAATCCTTCCCTCACCACTCTTTTCTATGTCTAATGATAATGTTATCTATCTATATATATATATATCTATATGCCCTTCCAGACAAGCTTCTCCACCACCTCTGACTTGTTCTTTCCCTCCTTCAAGAACCCAAGAAGCTCCAGCTCTACAAGTCCCTTTTGGAACCAGCTCAGCGCCATCTTCTCCCACTCGGTCTCACCCTCGGTGCCTCCCTCCTCAATCTTTTGCAGCGATTCCATGTTCAAAGTCTCTTCTTTCGTGGGTTTTCCGTCACTTTCGGAGTTACTCCTGAGCCGCCTCAGGAGCAGTCCAACAAGTTTCTCTCTGTCGGTGCTGTTGTTCTCAAACGCCTCGTAGAAATCGTAGATGTTGATAACGACGCCGGCCTCTCTGTACAGCCGGAACAGCTCGGCCATCGACGGGTCCATCAGTTTCAGCAGCTCGTCGTCCTCGCTCCTACCCTCGCTGTGCACTGAGTTTAGCAGGTACGCCTTCGGGTTCAGCAGGGCATCGGTTACAACGTTCCGCACTGGTGGGTTGAATGCGTTCTGCAGCAGCCGAGTTACGTCGAGCCCGATACAGCACAGCTCTTTGAACGGCTGGTTGTCCAGGTTCAATTCAACGAGTTGTCTCGTCAGCCGGTCGTTCAGGTGCCTCGTGAACTCTTCGATGTCCTTCTTGGTGACCCCCGGATCCTTCGTCTGCAGCTTCTTAAAGTACTCGTCGAGCTGAGAGTCCTCGCTGCGCGGCTGCCACAGGAACTGAAACTGCGGGTTCTCCTTGATGACGGCCATGAATTCGGTAAACTTCTCCGGCATGTTCTGCATGTTCATAAAGATCGGCTTCAAAAAGTCAAAGTTCGAGACGTTGCTGTAGACGTTTTCATAGTCATACCCTTCGAAGATCCGCTCGAACAGCTCCAGGTTGTTCTTCCAGACTTGCAGGTCGTAGAACTTCTGCTGCATGACGTTCAGCAGATCCAGCAGATTCTTCAGGTTGAACCTCCAGTCGATCAGCTTGTTCAGGTTCAACCGCAGAAAGGAGCCGATTGCACTCTCGTCGTCCTCGACGATACCCCTATAGAACTTGGCGACGCCGGTGCCGGACTCATCTCTGGATGCAGCTGTTTTCCTCAAGGACGGCAATCTCTTGAACACATCAAAGTACTCCTTCGTCAACTCGATGCCACTGAAGTCGTCCGTCCACAGAATCGACAGCGGCTGGCTGTAGTAGTGCTCCATGTATATCAGTTTCATGTAGTCGTAGAACTGCGAGACGCCGATCTGCGACCGCCTCTTCAAAAAGTCCAGCACCAAGCGCGGTTCGAAGATGAGCGAGTTATACGTGTCGTCGATGTTCAGAAGCAGGTTCTCCATGATCTGGCTAATCGCCTCTGTCGAGTTGTCCACTTTGAACGTCTTTGTCCGCAGGATCGAAAGAAGCAGCCGCGGGATCTTCTCCTGGAAGATCAGCAGCGGAGTAGAGATACCAATAACGAGTCGCACGTTGCGGGTCTCGCTGCTGCTTCTCCACAAGGTTCTCAGAAGCTGCACGAGCACTCCTGTGGGGAGAGAGTCGGCGTCCTCGACCAGGACAACCAGCTTCTTGGCCCTCTCGGCGAGCTGCTCAATGAGCTCCTCGACTTCAGGCAAATCTCTGTAAACTTTGGCCGTGAAGATCAGTGGCATATCGTTCATGTTGTCTCCATCTTCGGCTTCCTCGTCTTCCTCTTGGTCATCTTCGTCGCTGTCCTCCTCGTCGATCTCCATCTCGCCGTCTTGGCGCAGACTCGACACAATGCCGTACGAGATCATTTTCATGCAGGCTTTGATGTTGTTGCAGATCGCGGTATTCATCCGCACAACAACCCAATTGCTGCCCTTCTGCTCTTGAGTCTCATTTAGGTAGTCATACACCTGCTGAAGCAACCGACCGTGGTTCGACGTATTCGATCCGAGGTTCATCATCGCACAGGGCACTCTCCAGTCACCTCCCGGCATCACCAGCTTTCCCTTCTCCTGCTCCTCGTCTTCTTCACCAGACCTCATCAGAAACTCCCGCAAGGAGTCCAGCTTGGCTCTATCCGACTCCTCGAGCACCTCATCAATACGCTCTTGTTGCTTCTGCCAGTTGCTTTGGAACAACTCATATCTTCTTTCCATGTTGACGAGGGGCTCTTTGCCGCCCAACAATCGCACAAAGGGAGTCTTCGATTCCGCGGTTGGTACACCCTCCTGATAGTACAGGTTCTGTTCATCATAGGGATACGATTCAGGGCCCGCCTTCAGCTCATAGATAATCTTCTGAGCGTCTGCAAAGTCGTCCTCCATACTGGAAAAAGAGAGTTAAAACCAAGAGTGAAAAAAGGTGAAGTCGCTAAAAGTGGTCATTATCATTAGAATATACGTTTGGTGGGTTGGGGGTTGAAAGAGCGGGG